>RXID01014896.1:627940-855986 GCA_005019695.1 Trichopus zeylanicus subsp. travancoricus
AAATTACAAAATAGACCCTCAGATTTTTTTTTTTTTAATAATTGTAAAATTATTTTAAAATTAATTTTTAAAATTTTTTACATTTAAAAATAGACCACCTTAATATTTTTCTCTATAAATATATCCAAATTTTATTTATTTTATCAATAAATTTTACAAATAAGTCATCGAAGGTTTCAAAGATTAAAATTTAAAATTACAAGTTTCATATTGTACATTTACAAATAGACCCTTTCAATATTTTTTTATAAATAAGTCTATATTTTTAATCATATTTTAAATAAAATTTTACAAAAAAGACATTAGTGTTTTTTATATTTATAATTACAAATTTAATATTTATAAATTACAAATTTAACTTCGGGGTGTTATTTGCAAAAATCAAAATTTCGGGGACTTTTCTGTAAATTTGAATATTTCGGGGTGTTATTTGCAAAAATCCCGCCCCCGCGCGCCGGAGAAGGAGGCGGAGGCCGGGGCGCCGGCGTGCCGGCAGCGGGAGCGGAGGCGGACGCCGAGGCCGTTCGGCCTCCGCGTGCCTGGGACGGAGGCCGAGGTCGGCGCGCCGGCACGCGGGCGCGGACGGCCAAGGCCGAGACCGTTCCGCCCCCGCGTGCAGGCGCGCCGCCCTCGGCCTCCGTCCCCCGCACGCGGGGGCGGAACGGCCTCGGCCTCGGCCTCCGCGTGCGGGCGCGCCGGCCTCGGCCTCCGTCCCCGGCACGCGGTGGCGGCACGGCCTCGGCCGTGGCCGTTCGCGCCCGCTTTTCGGCGCGCCTGCGCCCCGGCCTCCGCCTCCGCTCCCGCCCGCCCGGCCTCCGGCTCCGCTCCCGCCGCCTGCCGCCGGCCGGCCGACCTCCTCCTCCGCTCCCGCCCGCGCGACGGGGTGTTATTTGCAAAAATCCGAATTTTGGGGACTTTTCTGTAAATCGGAATAATTTCGGGGGTTTATTTGCAAAAATTCGAATTTCGAGGACTTTTTTGTAAATCGAAGTTCTTTCGGGGTGTTATTTGAAAAATCCGAAATCCGGGGATTAAATATAAAAAAATAAGTTTTTAGGGGTGTATGTGTAAAAATAACGGGGTAAAATCGGAATTTTTGGGTAAAATTTTGATTAAATAACAATCAGGGGCTGTGGGTAAATATGGGCGAATTTGAGGGGGTGGGGGGTAATTACGGAAATTAGAGAGGGTTAGCGGTAATTACCCCAAATTACAGGGGGTCACCGGTAATTATCTCTTAAATAAATGATAAAAATAAGAAGTGGAATTCAAAATTCGATTCTAAAACATATAAAACCGATACAGTAAATTAGTTTTATTGACCCTTAATTATCACTATTGAAAAAATGACGAAATTGAAAAACAGAAAAAAAATGTTTGACTTCAGTAACTTTCGATTATTTGGATAATTTTGATGTAAAAAAAAAAAAAAAAGTTCTGTAATTTGCATAACTTCGGGTGTTTAATGGAGAGGATTTGAAGTGGGTGAGATACGTCTTCCACTATTTTTATTGTTTGATAAAGTTTGCGAAAATCGAAGAAATTGAGGTAAAACTTACTTAGGCGAGCTTACCCTTCTTTATGTTTGTTTTCGAACATAACGATTAGTAAGAAGGAAATATGAAAAGGCAGTAGGAAGTAGGCTACGGAAAAGCTGGGGAACGCACAAGAACGTAAATCACGAGGAGGTAGTACACGGGGGACCAGGGTAGGACACGAAGGAGCAAGGGAGGGCATGAAACAGTCGGCCACAAGGAAGCAAAACACAACACGAGGAAGAGAGGCTAGAAGAGGTCGTGGATGGTGATGCACAGGGAAGCACAACGCGGGGAGCACGGTCTGAAGAAGAAGGGGTTGTGTGTGGCGAAGCATAGGGAAGGAGTCGTCAAGGGTGGCGACACATAAAAGAAGCACGACGCGGAGCAACATAACATACATGTGGGAAACTTAGAGAAGAAAAAAGCATAAGGAGTCGTTTTGAATCAATTCCCGATTCCGTGGATTGTCAATTCAGTTAATTTCAGAGAATTAGAGAGATTGATCGAATTAATAAATTTCGGTGTTTGAATATATTTTTATAATAAAGAAAAAAACTTATCAATTCTCTTAATTCTGTAAATTTAGTTATTTGAAATGTAAATTGAAATCAATGAATTTCGTCAATTCTTGAAATTCTGATATTTGATTGGATTTTAAATTGGAGATATGATTATCCAATTCCAAATGGGCGAAATTACCCCCATTTTTAACTTTATCTATATTTAATTCTAAAATAAATATTAATATTAAATTAGTAAATTAATTAGACATATTTTTGTAGTTAAAAAAATAAATAATATTAGGATTGCATATTTATAATATTTGACAAGTTAAGAAAAAATAGGATAATTTTTTTAAAAAAATATTCAATCAATAAAATATTTTTTAAATTAGAAGTAGTTAATTTATAAGTATCAAAATTTATATGCATTAACATATAGCATAAAAATAGACTCACATAAAACATATAATATATAGGTACACAATTAACCTTTAAAATACAACATACAACTCAGAAATAGACATATGGCCAGCTTTTAAAGAAAGAATATAATACATGCATATAGAATCATAATATATAGAAAATAAAATAAATAATCATAGTGTATAAAAAGTTATAATATATCAAAGCCAATAATTAAGTTTCATCATTAGCATAAATAAAGTTAATAAATTCAAAGTATACTTATAATAAAATATCATATTACAGCTGCTGATCAAGAAATTCTTATAACCATTCAATCCTAGTGTCGTTGTCCATTCTTTCCACGAAAACCATATCATCGGCATTATCACTATGTAAGTGTCTATAAGCAATCTTCAAGAATGACACACTAAAACGTCCTCTGAATCGGTTTAGTATGCAGTACAAATTTTTCTTCCACGAATATCTCGAAGTTGACTTAATGGCACATACAATCTTGCGCACGCCCTCCATCAATTCTGCAATCAGTTCATCATTCAACATGTTTCCCATCCGTTTTCGTGCTTTAAAGCTATCACGAGAACTAGTTGCTTGTGCGTTACCTTTAGAGTTGGTTGTGACATTATTTCTTGTCCAAGTTGTGTATATGCTTTGCTTAGAACCACCAGGAGCATCAAAATCATTATCTCCTGCTATTTGTTACTCTTCTACCTCTATATCTTTACCTTGCTCTCCTCTAAAATCATCGTAGTATGATTTCGTCATACTACTAGTAGCAGAACCTGTTCCACAGATAAGGAGCAACTCATCATACAGTAGAATTGGCTTGTTCAGGAATTAATCAGAGTATTTGACCTTCTGCATAATTTATTTTGGTCAAATATGTAAATATATAATATTTCAAAGATGATTTTATAATTTTGTATAATAAGTTTTTATTTTGGTCTACACTTTTGATGTCAAGATATACTTGTCCAGTGACAGTGATCATCTTATCGGTATCATTTAGCCCACCCTACTATAGTCTCTTAACTTGATGATTATCGCTACATGCTTTTTCAAGATTCCATAATGACCATCGATATTGTCAGCAGTAAAATTATTATTGAACTCGGCATTAATAGCAGTAGCAGCTGTCACGAATACGAGCCGCTTGAAACCCTTGCTACTTTTAGCCCGACATACACTTGCTCAGCAAGAAATCTAATGAGAAACCGAGATTTTCTCTTTGATCAAATCTTGTAGGATTTATGTGTCCTTGATGATTTTGCTCTCTGGATTCCTCATGTATTCTTTTGTGCCTCAACAATAGCAAGACTCAAATCCTGATTCATTAAGTTAGTTATCGATTGGGAGTCAACATCTTCAAGACTGAAAAACTTCATCCATTACAAAAGAAATAAACTTTTCAGCAAATAAAGATATATAGAGTTATAACAAATAGTAATACCAATAACAGTCAACAAATGAGTGTCAAATAACTCATTATAGAAAATTTCAAACACAGATAATATAATAAAATACCTGTTCATAAAAGGAGGAAACCTAGTTATTATTGTAATCCTCCCACATTTTAGTAGCTGATTAATCCCTCAATTGAACCTACTTATAGTTCTCTTCACGTTGCTCTCTGAACGTGGAACCTGTATACAATGGCTCCTCCTCTTCATCAAAACTATCTTCATCTTCATCTGACATCAATTCTATAGGTTCCTTATTCAGCAATTTATCATAAGGATCAACTATAAGGATGTAGTTGTGTAAAATACAATATGCCAAAATCAAATCAACCTGAGTGCTGAATGAAAAGAATGAAGTCTCGGCCTGTATGCTAAATTGGTTCTTTAATATCCCAAAAGCATGTTCGATTTTAGACCTTAATGATGTATGTCGGTAATTAAATAACTCCTTTACATTTTGTGGTGTATATTCGACATGTTCTTTCATATGATACCTGATACCTCTATATGGTATTATACAACTAGCCATTGTCGTATAACCGGCATCGACAAGATAGTATTTGCCTAAAACTAACATAATATGGTCAAAATAAAATCCAGTCAAAGGCCAAACTATTTATAACTTACAAATCTTACTTTCTATTTGTCTCAGTCCACTGGGCGTAAGTTGGGTAATAGCATCTTTCATAATAGTGAAGTCATTCGCCGATCTCTCCCAACCAGCCAAGATATAAAGAAACCTAAGTTCAATATCAGTTGTTACTAGTACATTTTGTGTGATATCTTTACGCTCTCGAAAATGTGCAACCATGTCAAATGAAACTTTTATAGGAATATGTGTTTCATCAATCAAACTAATGCAATCCTACACGGTATAAATAGTAAAAAACAAAATATATATTTCATTTCTGACAGAAATAAACCATTATCAATAACATACTTTGAACCACGGATAATAATTAGGATTGTTCAGAATTACTGTATTGGTCAAGGAGACTGCTTGAGACATGTTAAAACAATATCGATTAAGTGTCTTACCAGAACGCACGAACACTATCTTCTTTCTCATGTTCCTTGAATGAAAATAAATATAATACAAAAATATTGTAAGTTGTTTCTCAACAATTATATATCGTGTGTCATGTAAAAGGTTAGGTCCCTTAGCATGTTGGCCTAATTTAAAAATACCGGAAGATCCATCCTCAAGTACTCCTAATAATTACTTATCCCACCACATAGCATATGCTCAAACATACCTCTTCTAAGCATTTCTCTATTGACAATTGGTTCAATATTTAAACGAGCTTTTTTTTTCTCTTCAATAATTGAATTATGATACACGTAACTACTATAACAATAAAGCCACCCGTTTGAATATTTAGCAATTTTAAATCCTCGTTATAATCAATCAGCCAAAAGTACTAAACAATAATAAATTTAAGTTCAACATACACATGCTTATTATCGAATTTATATCAAGTAAAAAAAAGACATTATAGGTTAGGAGCTAAAGACACTATTATAGTTAAACTAAACATATAAGGATTCACAATGTTAAAATAAATTGAATCTAACCATTTTGTATGCACGACTATTTTTTAAAATTATGAACTTACATGATCTAAATCTAGTCATTTTTTATACATAACTATTTTTCAAAATCATGAACCTACATGAAATAAACCTAAACAATTTTAATACATGAGTATTTTCCAAAGTCATAAATATTTTACTAAAATAAGTCAAATACTCTTTCACCAGAATGTTAATTAGCTTCTACTTACAAATATAATTTTTCAAGTAGAGATTATAATCTATTTGGATCAGTGCATATCAGATATAAGTAGAGATCAGAGACAAGGGAAAGCCATAAGGGATGGGATCCAAGGATCTAAACTACCAAGGAGAGAAGACACACTAGTATGATGGCAAAAAAGGTTCCGGTGATGGATTGACACAGATTAAAAAATTTTGGCAATAGATCAATACATATCAAAGATCGAAGATCAGAGATGAGGAGAATTGAGACGAATGTAGGATGCAGTACCTGGAGCTTGGCAATTGCTTCGATCTCCGGTGAGGATGCTTACTATGATCACTGACAAGGATGCATGCTATAGAGAATCAACGAAGATTAGAGATCGAAGATCAAAGATGGGAAAACTGAGAAGAATATAGGATGTAGTACTTGGAGCTCGGCGGCTACTCCAATCTTCGACAAGGATGCTTGCTGCTATCACTGGTGGGGATGCTTGCTGCAAAGGATCAGCATAGATCGGAGATGGGAAAAACTTAGAAGAATATAGGATGCAGTACCTGGAGCTCGGCGCCTGCTCCGATCACCAGCGAGGATGCATGCTGTAGAGGATTAGCGCAGATCAGATATCGAAGATCAGAGATGGGGAAAACTGAGAAGAATATAGGATGTAGTATTTGGAGCTCGATGCCTGCTCCGATCTCCGGCGAGGATGCTTGTTGCGATCACAGACGGGGATGCTTGCTGAAGAGGATTAGCACAGATCGGAGATTGAAGATTAGAGATAGGGAAAGCTAAGAAGAATATAGGATGCAGTACCTGAAGCTCAGCACCTGCTTTGATCTTCGGTTAGGAT
Source organism: Trichopus zeylanicus subsp. travancoricus (assembly GCA_005019695.1). Taxonomy (NCBI): domain Eukaryota; kingdom Viridiplantae; phylum Streptophyta; class Magnoliopsida; order Dioscoreales; family Dioscoreaceae; genus Trichopus; species Trichopus zeylanicus. Next base: position 634,477 of record RXID01014896.1, read on the forward strand.
GCTTGTTTTGATTACAGACGGGGACGCATGCTATAGATGATCGACATAGATCCGAGATGGGAAAAACTGAGAAGAATATAGGATGCAGTACCTGGAGCTTGGCGCCTGCTCTGATCTTCGACGAGGTTGCCTATTGCGATCACTAGCGGGGATGCATGTTGCAGAGGATCAGCGCAGATCATAGATCGAAGATCGAAGATGGGAAAAACTGAGAAGAATATAGGATGTAGTACTTGGAGCTTGATGCCTGCTTCAATCTCCGGCAAGGATGTTTGCTGCGATCACCGGCGTGGATGCTTACTACAGAGGATTGATGCAGATCGGAGATGGAAAAAATTGAGAAGAATATAGGATGTAGTACCTGGAGCTCGACGCCTGCTTCGATCTCCGACAAGGATGCTTGCTCCGATCACCGGCGGAGATGCTTGTTGCAGAGGATTGGCGCAGATCAAAGATCGAAGATCGGAGATGGGGAAAACTAAGAAAAATATAGAATGCAGTACCTAGAGCTTAGCGCCTGCTCCGATCTCCTGTGAGGATGCCTGCTGTGATCACCAGCGGGGATGCATGCTACAGAGGATCGACGTAGATCAAATAATAGCCGAGATCAAGATCAAAGCTAGGAAGAAACTTTAGAGAGATGGGATATGGGGATCCAAGCAGCAAAGAAGAAAGAAGCACACACGGTGAAAAAGATCAATGGGGAAGAAAGACCGTGGACGGTGATGAGAACGAAAGTCAAAATAGGGTGAAAATTTGAGAATTCCTCACCAATTTTTATTATTGTTCCCACCTATTAGTGAGACTCAGCCAATTTAGTATGAAATTGTGAATTCCGCTAATCTTAATCCGAAATTCAAACCAGTAATTAAAAATTATTGAATTATTGAAATTGAGAATTCAGGTAATTTTCGAATTTATATTAACATTCAAACAGTGAAATTGAGAAAATTGGAGATCCAATTCTCCCAATTCAACTAATTTGAGCTATTTGGAAACCAAGCAAGAGGAAAAAAAATTGTCAAAAAGACTCGACTTTCAATCTCTCAAGGGACTTCAGCGAGATCGAAATTTGTTTCTAAAAATCACTTTTATCTAAAAGTATCAAACAAATCTTACCATATCGATATAATCTATTTTATCGAACCGTCGAAATTATTTCAAATCAAATTCGGCATAATCCAAAATAGTGATGGATCGTGCCCAACATAACCCGTGGAAAACAAATAGGGCTCAGGCACGACTCACAACCCATAGGCCTGTGGGCATGTGTCGTGCCTTACTTATTTTTTAAAAAATTATATATATATATATAGTAATAATAATTAATAATAAGTTATAATTAAGTTGTTAAAATTTTTGATTTTTTTTTTCAAAACCAAAAATTAATTTGGAATTAAAAAAATTAATAATGAATTAAAATGGCTAGTGGGTCGTGCTAAATTGGGCTCAATATATGGGCCGTGTCCGATATGTCTGGCGGACTATGAATCTGTTCGGAGGTCTCTACTTTCATCTCCAATTTGACAATTTTGGGAAACAAAAAAAATGCAATCATCAAAGTGAGATCTAATGTAAAATAGGGTCTCTACTTTCAAATGTACTTTCGTAATTTTGACTGTATTTTCACGTTTTCAAATGTGTGAAGTTTCATTGAAGTAGCATGATTTCCGCTACATCGGTGTCCTCGGACCAAACCAAACACTATCTTTGTGACGAAAGAACATTGACTGACCGGACCTTCATCCATGACATTTTCTCCGTCAAAAGATTTGTCTCCTTTATATACACACGTCTCAGGTTTACATAAAATTTCATCAACCATGCGCACTTTCTTGCTTTGAATTTGTTAGATTCTCAATTCATCTAAAATGTCCTCTCTTTTATTTTCCAAGGAGCAAAGTTAGGCTGCTGCTCACCCTCATAATAACTCACAGTAGTGCGAGACATCGAGTGTCGGTCGTTGGCTGCCATCCTTCGATTTATAATAACATGAAAATCCAATATGATGTCTGCGAGAAAATCTTTGAAAGTTGAGACATCACGTCCATGTAAAGCAATGCAGTTGCATCCCACCCACCGCTCTCTTCATTATTTCATCCATATATCCCGCATTTTAATTTCTAGAATCTGTTTAGATTGTGACCCCAACAAAGAGTCCTATTCGGATTCTACTTCTTTAACTTCAGAACGGTCTGGAGACCATTGGATTTGAGTGGCCGCCCGCTGTGAAATCACTGTTCATCGTTTTATTCTGTGAGATTATTATGCTTGATTTCGTGAGAAAAACGAAGATTAAGAGAACCATTTAAACTTATTTTTAGAAGATAAAAACATAGATTAGTTGAAATTAAATTAACTGGGCCGCTCTTTGAATATAAAAACTCATTGTCTTCTACAAAGAATTCGAAGGGCGTGACGTGATAATACACGACCAAAGCCCCACCCAGAATGTTCCGCTCTTACTTTTCGACGCTAAAACCGCTTCCACTAGCAAGTCACTAACCATTAATTAGTGTTATCATTATCATGATTAACAGCAGTAGCAGCGTGCCAGCAGCGTAATTCGAAGACCTCAGCAGAAGATCATGACATGATGAGGTACAGATCGCGTAGGACAGAAAACGAAGCATGGTCAAAGACAACTCATTGGAATTTTTTTATCTACCAAATTTCAACATCGAAGTACCATTTATGCACTCCAGCATGGCAATCCATTAACTGAGGATTCTCTCTACCATTGCTTCAGACGCATCAAAGGAACAGGAGCGAGAAAAGCATGAAGCAGGGAAAGACAACGCCATGAATGGCCTCAACAACAACCATTAATGATCCCCATTCCCTTTCTATCATCACTTACATTTACAATCCCCTGCCAAAACTGAGTCAGAAAGAACGAAAGCGATGCAACTCCTTAGCCTCCCAATAGCATGATTTTGGCCCTGCACCTGCCTATAAGAGGCCACACACCCCAAAAGCTGCTCAACTGGCTCAAGTCACCCATTTGACCCACCGTGTTTCCATTAGGGTACCCCTTTCAATTACTTTGTGCTCGGGACTCTGTTGTGACTGAGCGCAGTGCAGTGCCCTACGCACATATATACTATATATGTACACTGCTAGTTTCGTAGCCCTTCCGCCGCGACGCAATGAAGTCCTCAGCCTCTCGTCCGTTGTCCTATGCCGCACGTGTGCATGTGGGTCCCTTTTTTTTCTTTATTTTTTTCTACTTTTTTGACTAAATTATACCTCGGTCCAAGTAATACTAAAGCATCTCTTTTCTCTCGACTCTCAAGGGCATCCTATTCTTCATCCTCACCGTCGGAAAATTCACTACGTGGTCCTCCCCCGCCACCCACCTGCCACAAAAATATAATCGAAATATACATAAAATTTTAAATAAAAAATTTTGATAATAATTTTATTTTTCACGTGAGAAGATGGACCAGAGTGCGTCATATCCGCACGTGCACATGGTCCACATGGTGCGTGCGTAGCACTGACGAAGGTGGGTCCGCGTGATCCTGGCGAGGATTTCGCGGTCAATGTGTCACTTGTTTTTTCTCGTGCGACGTGATTCTACCATTTCAGTCTGAGATTATTCTCGCTATGCAAATAATTTCTCTAAAATTTAACTCCTTGTCGCATGTTGTTAGATTCTTCTTCTTTTTAAATTAAAAAAAATTCCAAATTTCCTCAAATTTAGGAAATTATTAGTTGATAGATAGCTATAAATTGTTACCGCAATCCATGCAATTAAGAAGTTAAACAAATATTAATGAGAATACTTACGTGAAGTTAGTGACCAAGTGGTGGAGAAAGATGGAAGCTTCCAGCCTGGCGAGATCAAGCCCGGGGCACAGCCTTTGGCCCCCCCCGAATGGTGTAAAGCCACAGGTACTCGTGTCATTGTTCTGTCCATTACACACAGAAAATGGCACACATCTGATCTACGACAATCACTGTGCTTTTTGTTTCATGAAACCCTAATTTGAGCTTATCTCACCTTCCATCTCCATGGATTGAACTTGTAGGCATCCTCGTATAGCGTCTCATCGAGGTGAATCGAGCGGAAGTAGGTGAACACGCACCATCCTTTAGGTATTAGGTGACCCTTTATCTCCGTATCTTTCATGGCCATCCGTAGTATGCCACTGATTATGTTACCTAGTCGTAGTGTCTCTGTTATAACCTGTTTCATCAACCATTATAGAAGCCTTTTTTACTGATGATTAATGTTAATTGCACATGATTATATTATCACACTCACATCTTGTGTGAATGACAAGGATAGGTAGTCCCTCCACTCCAGATTTTCCCCTAGTTTAGACTTAATCCTCTTCAACTGTATGTTTTCCTCCTGCTCATGTTGAGATAACAGTACCAAATTATGTCAATTGATCAAATAATTACAATTAAGAAGTTCTGCTATCTAATCAAATTATGCACAAAAGAGAGTCAATCTTATCTTGTCAATCCAAAAGAGATTGCAGTACTAAATTAAACAAAGACAAGACTGGCCACTAGCGAGAAAACACAGAACAAAACAGCATCACTTCCTCCAACCTCGTGCATTATTCCCTCTCTCTTGTATCCTTCTCCATTTTTAATCCACTCTAACCCCACACGAGTACTATCAATGCAACAAGTATATTATAAAAAGATCTAAAGAAGATTAAGCGAATATCAAACATAAATGTTGTTGTTACCTCTAATTGTTTAAGGGCAAGACGGCAGTCGCTTAGGTATTTTATCGCTAGCGTCACAAGGATTGGCACGGAGTCTTCTCCGGGTATCATCAGATCAATCATGTTGTCGGATATGAGATCATCCGTTAGCTGATCACTCGTGTCATTCAACAATATATCGATGACGTCCTTCGGTGGGTTCTCGCTCTCGCTCTTCCTCTTCCTCTTCTCTTGGATTATCCTTCGTACCAACATCACCATCTTCTTCTTCGCCTGACGAACAATACAACAAATGATTGATATCACAGCAGAAAAGACTTAGACTTAAACCTTTTTCGGAAAAAGGGAAATACAAAAGAGAAGGTACACTTGCCTGAAGTGACTTGTAGAGTCTAGTACCCGGGAGCTTCACGGGCAAAGACATCAGTCCAGCAATGAATTCCTGGAACTGGTGCTTCACAAACTGCATTTCCTCTCCCGGCTCCAAGCCTATCAACACTCTTACCAGTATCTGAAACACAATCTAGACACCGGACACATTCATTTGAGCTATGATTTAACTCAGAAAACACAAATTAATGATGAAAATTAGATATTAATCGTACGTGTTTGGCTTCCTCCTGGATGTAGACGACCTGGCCGGTCCTCCAGCCGGCCATCATTTCCTGCACGTACCGCTGCATGTCGGCGGTAATCTGCGCCTTGAGGTGCGGCGACTTGAAGAAGGCGCCGATGAGGCCGTGGATTCGCCGGTGGAGGCTGCCGTTGATAAGCAGGATCGACGACTTGCCCATGAGCTCCGTCAAGGACTTCGGGTACGACGGCACGAAGGCCTTGGCGTCGCTCTGTAGTACAAACCGGCTCACCTCCGCGTCCGTCGACACGATCGTCGGGCTGCCAAATATGTGTGACTTGAACACTTTCCCATATCTGTTCCTCAAATTACAATCTTGTTAGGAGAACTCCTGGAAACACCGGAGCTGATGATCATCGAAAGACTTACAGTAGTCGGCGCTTTTCCATGAAGCTCTCGGGCCGGGGGGAGTAGGCGCACGAGACGAACTCAAGCGTCTCTCCGACCATCGGCCACCCGAGCGAGCCTCGGGGGAGACGAGCTCTCGCTCTGCTTCCTCTCCCACGCTTGCAAACGAGCACAAATATGGCCACCAAGGCCATGCACACGGAGAACAAACTCATGTTGCCCATGTTGTACAAATTTCAATATATATCCTATATATAACCTCTAAATTGTATAACGACGAGGAGGAGAGGAATCAGAGAGAGAGAGAGAAGATAATGGGGATTCGGAGTTCGAGAAGGAAAAGTACAAGAAGCTAGCATATAAGGAAGGGAAGAAGAGGAGATAGCCCCCACAGAGGATTTTTCATATTATATGAAAATGGATGCATATTGTATGATTGAAATGGTGGCGCCTCGTGCACACATGTGAGTTCCATTCAATTAAGATCCCAAACCACCGCCCATCATCATCATCATCGTCATCACCATCATCATGCCAACGCCAATCCATTCCTCGCAAAAACTAAGGGCGCCAGCCCAGCCTCTTTATTGTAGGATCCCCTACATGTGACTCCCCATATTAGTATTCCATCCTTTTGCTTTCCCCCTCTTCTCTTACTTTGACTTAATCATTCCCCGAGTTGCAGGTTATTTTAGATGCGCATGGTTCATAGATAAACTGAAGACCTTTGTTTTGGAGAGCGATGTTTCTGTCACGAGGGAAATGCAACGGCGGGCTAGCCCAGGGAATGTGATGTGGGTTCGCTGAGAACAAAGATAAAGATCTAAAACGCACATCAACGTGGCCCCTGGGGCGCCATTTTCCTACTGGGAGGCTCTGTTCGACGATATGCCCGCGTGTTCTTTCTCCACGTTTGGGCATCAATCAAAACATTTGTTGTGCATGTTCTTGTACTGCTTTTGCCTGATTGGACACCGAAAGCTGGATGCTTTTTCCTTGTTGATTTGATTGGTGTATCAAGGAAAGCGTACGGGATGTTGTTAAGGGGGAATGTAACGTTGTTTGAGCATTAAACAAACACCAATTTGGTATTAGTTAATGGCTAAAAGAGAGTTGAGGTATTGCAGTCGCAGCGTGCTGGTGTGGGCATTTTCTCAAACAGTTGATGGGCATTCCACTTGGACAGATGACAGATAGGAAATATGAAAAAGACTAGAAAAGAGTGGGATATTATTTTCAGCCCGTAGGGCCAGTTTAGCCGTTTTTTTTGGAAAGCATTCATTTTATTCAAAAACAGAGTATCACACAAATATTAGTTCATACACCTGGTCGATATAATTTCGATAAAATTCAGAAAACTTCATGTGAATATATCACGAGGACAAATATCTTCCTTAGTCAATAAAAATTCGTTTAGTTCGTGATTAGTAAAAAAGATAATATCTGTAAATTTCGACAATGGGCGGAATATTATTGATTTCTATAAAGAGTAAAATCATTTTTTTTTAAGTTTTTAGTCTAATAACTATTATTTTATTGTGAATTTACAAAAAATAATCTAAATTAAAATTTAATTATTTTATGTTGTAAATTTTTTTAAAAAATGATTAAAATATTCAAAAAATTATTTTATTTTATTTATATTTAATCTATTCAATTAACATAAAAATTAAATTATTTTCATTTAGTTTTAATTCAAATATTCGATAACAATTCGACAAGATTCAATTTTAGATTCCCAATTTCATAGTGTCAAACAACTAATACTTTATAAAAATTAGAATAATGTGAATAGTTGTTTTCAATTAATTTAACAGTTGTTGGAACAAAAATTAAATGACGGTAATTTAGCTTTTTTTTTAATTAATTTAATTGATCTAATCGAATTAAAAAAATAAATTATTTTTAAATATTTTAATTGAGATAATTTTTTTACAAATTTACATCATAAGACGGGTGGTTTTTTATTATAACAATAAAATAGATAATTTTCTATCAATTTATTGCAAGACAAGTGATTTTTGTCGAAAAGGTTTTTTTAAAAAATTTATCAAGTTAGCCCAAAACAGATAGATTCTGAAATTAATCTGAAAAATATAGGTGCTAATTGTTTGTAATTTGAGAAAGTACACATGCAACTACAACATTTTCAGAGGCACTAAGTAAAGATCATTGGTCGAATCCAAAACTTGATGATGCCGGCCAAATATTTGTTGTCCCGATTGAAAGTGATTTCAAATTTTTTTTTTTTTATGGGGCCAAAGTTAAAAAAAAAACTTGTTTGAGGGAAAGCAAAAGAGAATCAGAAAAAGCAAGGAACTGGCCAAATGCTAAGGATTTGAATGCTGTTAGCCACTTTGATGTCAGTACGAGGCGTCATCCGGTATGTCCCCAACAAACTCGGGAAGTCAACGTCCGACCTGGAAGTCACGGAAAATCATGGATTGGAAGCCAAATACGGGGTGGGAACTGGATTAAAGTGGAGGATTCCGCGGAAACCAACAAATGCGGGGTGTGGACGAGAAGAAGGCGGAATGGGAACCACGAAACGAACTTGATTTGGAGGTTTAATTATTTTTTAAATTTTTAGTACATAATCACTTCTTTTATTATAAATTTATAAAAAATTAATTACATTATCATCATTAAGTAAAAATTATTTATCTTACATTATAAATTTATAAAAAATTACATAGATTAAATTTTTTTTAAAAAAAATTTATTTTAGTTCGATTTTATCAATTAAAATTAATATAAAAAATTCATATTATTCTATTTTAATTTTATTTTTAATTTAAATAAATATTAAATTGATACAAAAATAATTTATCTTATTTTAGTGGGATTTATTGTTCAATTTATAAAATTAAAATTTTAAAATTTAATTTTATTAAACTAATTATTCGAAGATTGTTCGAACTAAAATCAAATAAAAATAATTTGATATTCTATATTAATTAAATTGATAAAAATCAAATATTTTAAAATATTTTAATTAATGTGATTTTTTGTAAATTTATAATGTAAAATAAGTAATTTTTTATTAATAATGATAAGGTAGGTAGTTATTTGTTAAAAAAATTTTAAAGAAACAAATTAACTTCGACTTTTTATTCTTCCTCTTGAAAAAAAATTCAAATGCCTGGAAAACGACTTATAAATATCTTTTTCTCCTTTATCACGGGATAATTATTGGCCTAGACTTTTATTCGTCCAATGAATTATATTTTGATTAATTATACGATTAACGAGATTTTTAAATTTAATCGACAGTCTATTAATAGACAGATTTCATGGCATGCGGATTGCTTGTTTCGCGTCAGTTTGCGCTTAATCTAATATTCTAAATCGATTACATATTTTTTAAAATTATTTTTTTAATAATTTTTAAGAAAAGTGTAGAACCATATAAATGGGACCAGAACAGCCCCAATCGGATGGTGACAGCTCGATCGCCGAATCCGCAACTCGCTATCTGTTTTTGATTGCGTGGTCCAACCAAACAAAAGTCAGGCCCAATCGGTGGGCTAATTGCCGAGATTTTGTCAGATAAAATGCTCCAAATAAATCCGAATATTCACAATTTCATTCCTTTTGCTTACTTGACCACATTATTTTTCTAAATTAGAATTATTTTTTTTTTTTTTTTTAGGATTGTACTTCGTGTAGTACAATCCGGTCAAAATTTATCTATTCTAATAAACCTCAACCGTTGATCTTATTTTATTTTATTTTATTATTATTATTTTCGTTGAAAGTCGGCTGCAAAGAGATGAGAGTATCGTGTCAATTCTTTAATAATGGTATCGTGTCATCCTTCGTACCGTACATTCCTAATCTAATACGACGACTTGACCGCCACTCCGACGTCGGAGCTCTCTGTCTCTCCGTGTCTCATCTTCATTAATCGGACCAACGAAGCCCATGGGCTCCTGAATAGCCTTCTGAAGAGCCCGTGCTTTACTTCACCAGCCGAGGGGAGACTCAGATCAGACATGGACCACTACCGGTATATTAAAACGGAATTAAGTAATATAAGTACGAAAAAAAAAAACAAAAAACTCCTGTTGATGTTGTGAACTCCCAACCAAAACCAGTGTTGATCGATTTGAAGCAATGCAGATTCATATATCAATTCAAAACCTTTCTAAACAACAAGCATGCTCCCAGGTGTCAGTATATTTCATAGTTTGATACTAGTAACGAGAATCATGCTCGAACAGGACAAACCCAAGTTTATTAGCCATCAACCTATTCACCTTACACTACTTCCTTTCTTCACAAACGGATGCTCATACAACGCAGAACCGATCAGTCAAGTTGCTACCAGAAAAAAGCAAATACAATAGTTGGGAATTCGAGACACGTCTAGCTGCCAATGAGGCCGCAAGAAAGATCCATGAGCAAAATGGCTGCATCTCTTACATCCTGCTGGAGAACTGGACGGAAAGGTGTGTTCTTGCTCAAACTCACGGTGACATCATTGTAGCAAGTCTTCTTCTGAGCAGGCTCAGTGTTTATGATCCTGCAGCGCTTCTTGAATGGCATGGTGCGATCCACATTTGATTCCTTTTGTACTTCATTAATTTTTTTGCTGGAGACCAGATCGGCTTCCACAGCTGCCGATGCTGCCAAGGCCCGTCTCACCTTTCTTTGCCTTATTCCACATGCATTGCACAGTGACTGCACCATACAATGAAAAATATATATCAATAATTAGATCATTCTAACTAGCTAGGTTAAGAGAGAGAGAGAGAGAGAGAGAGAGAGAGAGAGAGAGGTAGACCTTTGGACCTTTAGGTCCACTCCGCCACAAAGGAGTCTTAGTTGTGTTGCAATCGGAGCAGACTCTAATGGCAGCAGGAGAATTGTTGCTGTTGGCTTGATTAGGTTGTTGATCTTCCACTGCTTGTCTACTTCTTCTTCTCCTTCTTCTCACTAAGATCTTGTCACGACTTATCATTCTTCTCAGGATCCTCATCTTGGAAGACATCCAGTTAGCTGATCCATGTGGATGCTCCTCCATCCTAGCATATTGATCACGCAATGATCCTTCAACAATACTGTTGTTACGTTTTATGCTGCTTTGATATGACTGTAGGTGGTGGCCTGAAGCTTGGATCAACAAGTGATCATTGAGCTGCAAGAAGCAATAGGGTTACAAGACTATTGATAAGAAAAACTATGAAAAAAGAAGCTCCACCACATATATTAGATCATGATCACATGATTTCATGATAACCTTGTGGGCGATCACAAGTTGACATAATGAATCAAGGAAGAATTGCTAGAAGATCCCAAATATACCAACTAGATATCAACAGAACAAATAACCTAGAAGCATGTTCCTCACCTCTTCTTGTTCGCAAAGCTGATGGCACTTATCACGATCATTTGCTCCTTGATCATGCAAGTCGTAGAAAATGGTGTATGGGAATGAATAGGTATTTCGATTCAACAGAAGCAGATCATTTTGATCTTCTTCCACACTAGCAAGCGGAATAGGAGAGAAAAATGGAGTCATGTAGAAGGGGGAAAAAATCAGAAGACTAGTCTACATTTAGCAAATAGAGGGCCAACAGAATAGTTATAAGAGCGGAGAAGGCACATAACAAGGACTGGTCGGATAGTGTTGGCAGGGGTAAAAATACTTTTGCAGAAAAAAATAAAAAAGAAAAAGAAAAATTACAGAAGATGTTAAGAGAGCAATTGGAAATTCACGTGAAGGTGAAGCCCTACTATCATGAGAGTGACACCACATAGCACAAAAGGGAAGGTTAAAAGGAGAAAAGTACAACACCACTATTCATAACATTCCAAAGATGCCAACTCACGATTCATATATACCAAATTATGGCTAAAATTTCGAATAATACAAGGAATTATATAATTACTGAAATGATGTTTGTGGGGATAATTCTTCATTGTGATTTCTCTATAATATTCTTAGTATTGGTAGAAAGCATTTTAAGACAAGAACAGGCAAAGGGACAAAGATAGCAACTTGAGCCTCAATCTTTCCTGGATTTACTTTCCACAGTTACAAGAACAAGGCTTGTCAGATCTCTCCTTTTGCTTTTGTTTTTCTTTTTGTTGCCCTTTTTGCTTTTCATTTATATTCCTGTTTTATAAGAATAGAGAATTTTCTAGGGTTCGTCTTATGAAGTGAGCCAGTGGGGCGCTCTAAGCACCTCTAAGAATCAAGCTCCAGAAAGGCCACATGCTTTTTGGTCACAAAGTTCAAGGAAGGAAAGGCCAGTTGTTCTTCTTGCTCCTGACCCATCTGAACCAAATAGAGGCAAGGTCCAAGGATTTTTACTGTTACAAATTATCTAAGTAAAAAACAACAACTCAATAAAATTCCTATTCATGTTTGTTGGTACACTGTTTAGGCAAGGACACCAACCAAAAAATCAAATCTCAATCCCCGTATATCCTCTTTAGATAGCCATGTCTCTTGCATTTTGTGAATAGTTACTTTGCTGCTTGGCAAGTGTTGCTTCGATGCACCTCAAGTCCATATTATTGTAATGAGAACTTATACTATCGTTGAACACAAGGAGCACAAGAAACATGGGAGACACAAATGTTCAGTAATAAGAGATAGATGTACAAGAAGGTATAATGATCTGAAGGATCAAATTAAGTTTGATGATCACAAATATTGTTAACTACTTACCACACAATGCATAAGCACTTAATTGCATGAACCAAACCAGATGGGAGAGCATGGCCTCTGATTCCCTGTGGCAGTGTTTTTTAGCTGCAAGCAATGGACCTTGGTTTGCAGACACCCCTACTGAAAGCTACATTTTGTCGGGCATACTTTATAATTGAGTCCTGCACCTTATTACTTGTGAATCCAATTCTCTGTTATTCTCTTCACTCACCATAAAATGAATTACGAGCAATAAGTAAATACCATATCAGAAATAAAAAATTGTAGTTAAGGTCATCACAGATACAGAATGATATTCCTATGGCCATCCAATTAAGTGGCTGTTGAAGGCACACGCCCCCAGCCTTTGAACGCCCTACAATAACAAAGATAAATAATGGAAAAAAGAGCAGATTTTTGGTCCTGACTTGGTGCCAAATCATAGCCACATCTCTTTCTCTATCTCTCTCTCTCCCCAGATTATCTCAATCAGCTGTGGCACCTATTGCACTGCCACTGAGAGGGATGTGATTGAGATTGAAACTTTGAATGATGATTCATGACAGATATTTCCAGTGCAATCTTGGTCCTTTCAGCTACAGTAAGGGGCAACTGCAAAGGAGGCAAGCAAGTTATTAGTACCCAAGGACTTGTTTGGTTCGTTATTAAAATTAGGAATTTTTTAAATTTTTTAAAAAACTAATATTAATTATTTTATACTGTTATTAAATTAAATTATTATAAAAAAATTATTAATTTTTCAAATTTTAAATTATTGTAGGATAATTTTGATAAAAAAAATACTAGTTTATAAAAATAGTTTACTAATCTTAATTTTGATCTTGATTATGAACCCATTATCAAACAGGCCCTAAATGGCAACACATATCTTAAATTTCCAATTATGTGCCAGCATCTTGATTTTTGATGACAACCATTTGACAAAACATAATCAATGAAAATATCAAGCCTGGGGAAGGAAAATGTCCATAGCAGACGCGTAGATATGTCAATGGGCCAATCCCGTCTGCTCCAAGATTAGACTCAGAATCCAGATCTGCTTCTCAGGTTCACACCTGTAACTCTACAAATGAAGAGATGGGCCCAACTATTGCAGTTTGCCAAACCGAAGGAGTAAATCAGATTTTAATGCAGACAGAAAAGTAATAAAAAGTTCAAGCTAAACCTGCTATTCGATTTGATTCAATATAATTCTGAGTTCCCCATGCTGTTTCTCTGGCCATCACTATACTTCTCAATTGATGAGCAAATCCAGGGCACACTCGAACACATGAAATGGGATCAATTTATCCCACAACTGTCAAGTAATTCTGATCCAAGAATAAAAACAGATGATGGAAATTTCAGGAATTCAAAATTTTACAGGTCAAATACCAGAGTGTAAGCATTAAGCAAAGAAAAAAAGGATCCAATCGCACTCTATTTTTACAGAAAAATTTAGAAACACAATATACCAGCATTTCTTATGTAGATCATTTAGGCTGTGTTTGGAATGGGGTTAGGGACCAGGTCAACTTTTTTTAGAATTTTTTTTTTCTTGTGAAATTAATATTTATTATTTTATATTATTATTAAATTAAATTATTATAAAAAAGTAAATAGTTTTTTGAGATTTAAATTATTAAAGTATTAATTTTGATAAAAAAATATTAGTTTACAAAAGTGGTTCACTAGTCTTGACCTTGACCTTGACTTTGACCGCGTACCAAACGAGCCCTTAAATTCTTAAAGGTAAAGGCTCAATATTAGCATGGCATGTAGGACCATGAAACTAAGAGCTTACTTGGTTGATTGCAGCTTCACTCACGACATTTAGCATTTAGAAACCCTAGTTTAGCAAATGACAGAGACAGTTATTGTTATTTGCTATAATTATTTTAAGAAAGTGACTAAGAGAAATGAAAGCTGAAGAAATTAATGAATCAAACACTGATTTATTGAAAGGAGTTGCTAAAAACATTGGTTTATTGACCGGAAAGCATTCCTATCAATTTACAAAAATGTTTGCAGTCTTCTGATCAAGACAGAAATATTAATGACATCAGTGAACCATTTAAGCCAAAATCAAATTTGTCTGCAATACAAACTTATTCAAAATGCTTGGTGGAGGGTGTAGAATCAAGTTGCTGTTCACTGAGCAGTCATCAGGTTTGGCTTTCCTTTCTTCTTTGACAACAATTGCAAAAACTAGTGCTGCTGAAATCTGAAGCTGCAGGAATCCCATGAATTATCCTTTACATCGTCTCAGCTTTTACAGAAGAAACGTCTTCTCCTGTTCCTTCACTTTTCTCTACCATTTCTTTCCTTAAATTTCCCCTAAGCATGTAAGCTGCATAAGGACTTTTAGTTAAAAAACTGCTAGAATCATACCTCAATTGTATTACTGTAGCTTAGCATTTTAGCTCTCATTGTCTGAACTTGAAAACAATGAATAATAAAATCATAGTTAAAAATTTTCAGCAGAAGTATTTATCTTTAAGCTGAAAAGACTTTGCAAATTTCGTTTGCTAAGGGAACCATAAAAGACCATCATTTGAAGCTAATTACTCCACAAACCAGCACATTTATGTGAATGGAGGACAACAACCATGTTTCTACGTTATAACATCCAAGGTGAAGTCCAGCAAAATGCAATATCACCAAAAAATGATACGCTAGTTTAAAAATTGGTCTTTAGTAAAATGCTGATGAAATGCGAGCTGATATCAGCTGGATATACTCCAAGTAATGCAGTTTACATCGCCATTCAGGTATTTCGACAAACAGTTCGTAGGCGCCAAAGATCCACATTCATAATAATCTCCAATACCCGAGAAAGAAACAAAGCACAAATCTTTCTAATCCCCACGAAACAAAAGAAGGAATCAAAATCAAAGCCCGACCTCCGGCGGTGGCTGCGACAAGGAACGGCAAGGCACGCCTGAGGAATCGCTGCTTGGGCATGGAAGGAGGGGGGAGAGGAGTGAATGTGGAAGAGGAGTAACGCGGGAATAGATTCGAAGGAGGAGCCTTCAGAGGAGTCGCCGGCGCTGGCGGAGGTGGTGGAGGAGGAGCCGGAGCTGAAGGCGTCGGGCGGAGACCTAGCCCGCCCTTCTTGGACTTCCCTGCAACCAAGCAAGGATTCCATAGTGTCCTGCTGCGAGAGAAACAGAGAGAAAGTTGTTGTTTTTTCGTACCTTTGCGTGGCTTGCGCGTGGAGAAGTAGCGGGTTTGCGGCGGCCACATTGTTGCCGTGTGCCGGCTTCTCTGCTTTCCCCCGCGTTGCCGCTCGTTCAAATACCTTTCTTGAAACAGGGATTTTTTTCGAAGGGAACCCTATATTTTGCGATTTTGTAAAGAACACCCTTGCATTTCGGAAATTGTGAAAAACTGTTTAGTCGCTAAATAATGAGAGACCTCTCTGGATGATATTATTTAAAAAAAGTAAATAAAGAATATTATCTTCTTAAAGATATGGTTCAGTGTCAATAATTAGTTTATAATTGCATTTTTTCGGTTTGCTCCATAAGCCGTAATGTGATTTGGCCATATCTCTCTGTACTCTGTAGTACCTGCAAGTCCATTCCATAGAGAATTAGTAGTCGTCATCACGCGATAACCACATAACTAATTAAGAATTCATCCAAATTCTAATTAAATTTTTTATCAAATTTATTTATAGGTTTTTGATAAAAAAAATCACAAATTCTATGACGAATTTGCACAAAACTATTTAGGTAATCACTATTAGCAAAAATTATTCGCAATATATTATAAATTTACAAAAATATTTTGATTAAAATATTTTTAAAAATATTTTATCATAAATTAATTTTACTGATTAATTTTTTAAAAAATCAAATTATGCTTATTTAATTTTGATTTGGATAACTATTAATTAATATATAAATAACTCATTTTATTTCGATTTTCATAAAAAATTGGTTGCCTCGTATTATGAAATTTGGAATTCATAATTTAGTTTTATTATATTGATTGTTCAAACCGATTATCCAAAGCAAATCCAAATAAATGCAATTAAATTTTTTCGGTAATTTAATTGATAAAATCAAATTTAAATAAAATATTTTAAATGAGGTATTTTTTATAAATTTATAATAAAAAGTGAGTAATTTTTTACTAATAATAATGAGGTAGGTGATTTTTTTTAATTTATTTTAAGAAGTATGATTTTCTATCAAAAATTTTTATTTATATTCAAACATAATTATAATAATTTAGAAATTTTTTATTAAAATATTATTCAAACATGACTTCTTATTCATCTAACTAGTTAATTATAATTTTCTCGTGCCCATCTTTTGCTAAACTAACTCTAGATTTATGTTTATTGGGAAAAAGACATAAATAACTCTTGACTTTCCACTATTGTCTTTTTTGGTAATTATAATTAATGTACTAATTGGTCAAAATGCTGCATTTAATGGGAGGATTTGATAGAATTTGTTGAATTATGGTAGAAATATCAATGCTGCTATAATTAAATTCTAACATTTAATTGAGAGTTAATGAGCAAAGTCGATTTCTTTACCGACTTCTTATGGCGAGGCTTCCGAAGTCGGGCGCCAACCTGGCGGAGGGAGCCGAAGTGGTTTTAATTTACTCGGTTTTGGTCCAATAAAACACTATTCGATCGATTAAAATATTACAGGTTGGTTTTGCAGTCCAGTCATCTTTGTTGTTCTAGGTCAGTTCCATTTCTTTAATCTCTTCAACTTATTAATGATATTTATTACAACTAATTATATTAGATAGATAGCTACATTTCTTTTTATTCAACACCCAAGACAAACTAAATCGATCAAAAAAGAATGCTGGTGAATGAAAAAGCCAAGATATCGGTCTCAATTCAATTACAAACACTAGGGATCAACTAAAAAACTCATGCATAAACCCATTAATTTGTGTCCAAATCTACATATTATGGAAATCTTTATATTTCCTTAAGTGTTTATATCCTTGACAACACATTACACCATTGATAATCGAGACGATAATGGCTTAACTTTTATAGGTAAGCCTTTGTGGAAATGGAGAGCAGGAAGATGCTCAGGGTGGTCGGGCTCTGCGAGCTCCCATTTGTACTTCAGAAGAAGATGGTGGAAGAACACTGTGATCTCCAACCTCGCGAGCTCCGCTCCGGGACACATCCGCGGGCCTTTGCCGAATCCGAAGAAGCTGTTCTTTGTTGCGCTGGTTGAATTCTGCCGAAGATGAAAAAGAAATGTAAACGCAGAATTCTAAGGTTTGCCCGGCTTGCAGCTGCTGGCGAAGAAACTTACCATCCATCTCCAAGGATTGAAAGAAGTTGGGTTCTCGAAATTCGAAGGATCAAGATGAGCTGCAGCTAAGTGTAATATAACATTGCCACCTTGTGGGATCACATAATCTGAACCAAAGAGCAAATGAATGCAGAACAGGGTATTAAATTAACTTGTAGTTAGGGTAGCATCATATCATATATACCTCCATACTTGATCTCTGTGGTTGTTTTCTTCGGAACGAAGCTTAGAATGTTGCCGAGCCTCAGACTCTCATTGATAACCTTCAGTAAAATCGATAAAAGTTCATAAGCAAATCAAATTGGTTACTTTTCATTATTCAGTGATTTGGTTTCATGAGCTTACACATTTGGTGAACTCCATATTTTTGCAATCCTCCAGTGTCAGCTTCCTATTTCCTTCGGCCTCCTTCAGTGCAGCAACTTCAAGATGCTCCTCCTAATCGACGAGAAGCAGAAAGATCTGTAGTCCCCAAAATAATGGAAGCCTTAAGAATAAGAAGCATGATCTACTGACTCTCAGCTGCTGTAGAGCACCAGGGCAGCCATCGAGGAAGTAAATGGCCAAGCAGATGGACGTGGCGACCGTTTCGTAGCCGGTGAAGAGCGTATGCAGCATCATGTCGCAAATCTGCTCATGGGAGTAGTCTGTGTTCCTCATCACCCAATCAAGGAGGTCGTCCTTGTGTGTGCTAGAGTCATCAGACTTCTCCTCTGTTCTCCCTTTGATGATTCGGTCGAAGATATTCAATATCTCTCTCCTTGACTTCAGTAGCAGATATGAAATTTACAATGATGTTTCTTCTAAAAACTGGTGCAAAAATGCTTTAAATGTGTACCTTTAAAGCTTTCCAATACTCTGTTCCTGGCAAATTCCAGGGAATTGCAGTAATTCCTCTGATGAGAGTGTCGTATTCGCTCATGAACAGCTTACAATTTGGATCGTCATGAGACATGCTGAAGATCTCCTTCACCATTATATAGAACGAAAACTGCATTTTTTTTAAGACAAAGAACTCAATTCTAGTATTTGATCATGTCATGTGTACCAAATTATCAGCAGATATGACTTGTTTTTTTTAACCTTGATAGTTTCACCCGTGAAAGTGAAGACAGAGCCCTCCTCCTCTTTCCAAGACTTCACAATCTCCGAAGCAACCTGCTCGGCGTGCTGCAAGAACACGGTCCGGAGCCTCTCGTGGTTCAAGAAGTCGACGATGATGGCCCTCATGCGCTTGTGTGCGTCTCCAACCAGAACAGACAGACTAAACTTGCCCATTACCTCAAGGAACGCGCTGGTCCACGCAGGCTCGAAAAGCCTCATGTCATTGTTCAATACGAAGCGAGTCATCTCTGCGTCGGCGGAGATCAGCACCGGCTTCCCCAAGAGATTGCTCATGAAGATTTTACCGAAACTGAAACCATTACAGCAAATTCAGTCTCGATCTTCGTCATGATAGATACTCCATAAATTCGGCTCATACCTTGCTATGCGCTGCTCCATGAACTCTCCTATTGTAGTTACCTGGCGCTTCTTCAAGAAACCGAAGGTTTCTCCGATGAGGGGCCAACCTCTGCTTCCTGGTGGAAGCTTGGAGGACTTGTTTTTCTTCCCATTACTACTAAGCTTTATTACAAAAGCAAGGAACAAGACTGTAACTGGAACAAGAACAAGAACACATGATAAAACCATTCGTTTGTCTCTTGCTCTCTCTTTTCCTTCGGGAATGAGAGATGCATATGGATTTGCTGATATATATGTACAACGATGCAAGTAAGATGTCATATTTGACCCCGCTGAGACAATTTTTCATTTTTCAACATTTTAAGTAATTTTTTATCAAAAGAATTTATTTAATATAAAATTTGGTTAATAATTCTTATATATATATATATTCAATTTTTTAAAATATTTTAAAATTTAAAATCAAAAGTTAGTTAAATAAAATTGAAAAATAATTTAATTTGAAATTGAAATAAATTAGTTTTAATTAAAATAGAACTAAATAATTGAAACGGATCAGTTTCAATCAAGGTTTAAAGTTTCGGCTGAAACCGAGTCGTTTCGGTCGGTACCGAAACGAAATTATAAATTTCATTTTGATTTAGGGTTTACTATTTCATCTTTGTTGGTGGCAAGCGCAGTGCACTCGCGGGGAGCTCGCCGGTCGAGCTTGCACCGGCTTCGTGTTCGAGCCCGTGCCCTCGTCAGACTGGCCCTGTGCGCTCGCCAGCCTGCCGCCGTGTCCTTGCCCGCTTCGCGCCCTCGCCGACCTGGCCCTTACTTACGCAAACTGAGGCCAGCCTTGCACCAAAGCCAACCCTGTCGCAAATCTGGTTCTAACGCCCTTGTTGATTTCTGTCAAATACTGTTCACTTACATAATATTATTCACGTAACTGTTTATTATTTTTAAAAAATTTTAAACATATTATAATTTTTTAAATTTGAAGTTAAAAAATAATTAAAATAAAGTTAAATTTTAGTCAAAAATAATTAATAGACAAAATATTTTGGTTGAAACTGAAATGAAAATGATTTTGATCGAAACACGTTGATTTTTTTATTCACGTGCATGCATGCATGACCGCTCCACCGAAAGTAAAATAAAAAAAAAATTTGTGTCGGCCTCATCCCTATGTGAATCGCTGTCACGAGATTTCGCAGAGCTAGTTGTTCTTGCTCGTATGTCTATAAATGTTGGATCGTTCAGGTATTGAATTCATAATTCCACACTAGATGTTTTAAACTCAACTGATGATGATGATGATTAGTTGTATTACATTATAATTAATAAATTATATATGTGTCAATTATATTTTAATAATAAGTTAAATTTGGTTATGTTAATTTTTAACTTTTTAATCATATTCATATTATTTCTCATATATTTTTTATATAGTAATATATAAAAACAGTGGTTAACTATCAAAATTAATTATAATTAATTAAAATAATATTTAATATTGTGATTAAATTAATTATAAATTTTTTTATAATTTTAAAATTTTTATAAAAAAATTTCAAAATTTTATCGTATTTTTAATTTAAAGTCAAAATACAATCAAAATATAGTCAATATATAATTAATAATTAAAAAAAAAATTTCGGTCGAAATCGAAATCGAAATGGCATATACGAATTTTATAGGTATTTATTTGTACAGTGGGCTTCATTCAATCCCGAGAAACCTTCTTCCCGTCAAACCTGGACTTTTGACTGGGTCATATACGAATGGAGTGTGACGGGAAGTGATTACAAATCTACGAGGTTTGTCGCGTTCTCGCCCTCGGGCCGTGGCATGATGATTCTAATATAAATTTATGAGCTGATTTGGAGTCGTTTTCATATATCAAACAACAAAGAAATGGATGGTATCTGTGTTGATCCGGCCGAATTGATTCCAACTAAGAAAGTCGAAAAGATTAAATTTTAGAATTTTTTGTAAAAAATTATCTGTTATATTATGAATTTCCAAAAAATTATTCTTTTTATTATTATTAAGCAAAAAATTATTTTATTTATACTATAAATTTATAAAAAAAATTTTATGTTGATTAAAATATTTAAAAATATATTATTTTAATTCGATTTTATTAATTAAAATTTATATAAAAATCTAAATTATTCTCATTTGATTTTAATTTAAATAACTATTAAATTAATTAAAAAATAATTTATTTTATTTTAATTTTCATGAATGATGACTATTCAATATTATAAAATTTAAATTTTGATTTTGTCAAATCGATTGTTCAATAATTAGAGAAAAAATGTCCGAAATAAAATTGAATGAAAATAATTTAATATGTTATATCAATTTAATTAATAATTTTTACTTTTTAAATATTTTAATTGAGGTTGTTTTTATAAATTTATTATATAAGACAGGATACATTTATTATTATTAATAATAATATAAGTGATTTTTTTATAAATTCACAATAAAATAAATACTTTTTTTTATTAAAAACGCTAAATTTTATAAATAAGAGTCGGTGTCTGCCGATCAATGCGAAGGAGATGAGCAAGGCATCTTTGGAGTTTCGGTGGCATAAAAGATATTGATAATTGAGTGAAGAAGCCTATTCGGAGCTTATGTCATTCAGCAGAACATTGTAAACAACAGTAGATAAAACTGTAGATTAGTCCTAATTGATTGTCCCAATGTTCGTTTGTATTAACCTGATTTCTCGCGGTGCGATAAGTAGTGCTTTCTTTTAATTTGTTGGGTTACATCAGATTAACAAAAAATTGGAGGATAATTGATTGTAGTTAATGTATGATTTGACGAATGATGATTTGCATTGCTTTCTTTGTTAATTTAGAATCTCGCGGGAACTCGTGAGAGTAATAATTTATTTGTTTAGACTTTTATCTCTGCTTAATAAGAAAATAAGTCATTTCATCATATTATTAGTGTCTCTCCTTAGCAAAAAAGTAAATTATCTCATCGTATATTAGTATATAAGTATTTTTTTAATTTCTTATATTACTGTGTTATATAATAAGCCATATTCTTGAATATATGACTAAAATTATGTGTATTTGGAAAATCAGAATGAAAATTTTTATTTTTGCAAATATGTGAGTCTAGTCAATTACATAAGTATTGAATAAATTTTTTGTTAAATATTTTCAACTCCATCTATATTTTAATTATTCGATCTAGTTCTAACGAAGAAAATTATGTGTATATAAACAAGGATATGTATTTGTTAAAAATTAATTCCATTATTATTTTCGGATATTAGAATAGCAACTTATGTATTCTGACCAGATCACATATTTTATGTTTGTGATCTAATCACAGGAGTTAAATATGGCACTTTATTTTTGACTTGAACTCAAATACTTTGCGTATGACCAATATTATTAAATTAATTACGTGATTATAATATTGTCTTGTATGTATGTTTTTACTGAAGAATAACTTAGAATTTAATAATGTTGGAGATTTGGGAAGAGCCGCGCCATCATTATTATTTTAAACTAGAATTAGAATTTGGTATTTCTTAGTTGGATTAGTGTTAAAACTACATTAAAATCTATGACATTAGGTATATTTTTGTCTAGTTGGCTTTTATATATTTGTAGATTTTTATTACAAATATCACGTTCCCGGTCTCAGTTGGATGTGGCCGTCATTTCCCAGCCGCTGAAGAGGTTGCGGAGCATCATCTCGCAAATCTGACTAGTGAATTATTTAATATTTTTTAGACTTTTATACTCTTGGATATATTATTTAGATTTCTCTATTCACTCTTTGATAATTCGGTCGAAAATATTAAATACCTTTCTCCTTGGGCAACATATATGAAATTTATAATAATATTTTTTTATTGCAAATCAAGATCTTAAATTTTAATTTTACAATTGATTATGGCCTCTAGCAAAATCAATATATTTTGACTATTTCAATTCAACCCAATCTCGTTTGGATTTTCATTAAACTATTTTTAAATTTTTTAACTATAATTGGATATTAAGTTTTAAAAAATGGAACAAAAGTTACATAAAAATATTTTTAAGATTAGAGCTTTTATAAAAAAATCACCAGTTTTATTACGAATTTATAGAAAATCATTTGCTTTATTACTATCAGAAAAAATCGCTCACCTTATACTATAAATTTACAAAAAATCATCTTGCCTAAAATATTCAAAAAAATATTTTATTTTAATTCAAAATTTATCATTTAAATATAAAAAAAATTAAATTATTATTTATTTGATTTTAGTTGAATACTTATTAAATTAATATAAAAAGAACTTTTATTATTTTAGTCTTTATAAGAGGATGGTTATCAAAAATTATGAAACTCAAAATTTAAAATTCATTTTTATCAAATTAATTATTCGATGATTGTGAATCAATTATTAGAAACAAAATCAAATAAAAATAATTTAATTATTTTATATTAATTTAATTATAAAATAAAATATTTTAGATATAATTTTTTATAAATTTATAGTATAAAGTGAGTAATTTTTTACTAATAATTATATGGTAGATAATTTTTTTCTAAATTTTACACTAATATTGGTGGCTACGTGCTCAACTCGTAAAAATATGAAGCCATTTGTTTTGGTAAAAAATTACCTAAAATATAAAAAAAAATGTGAACCTAAGATTCAAATAATGGAGCCACAATATATTTGTTGTCCATTAGAGCAAAGCTATAAAGAATAGATAAGTTCTCGTATCTCAAAAAAATTGTACGGTTGAGAAAGAAAAAGAGTAAAAAAAGAGAAGTTTAAAAAAAAAAAAAACTCAACACGTGTTAGGATGGCGTGCCACAGGTTTGAGTCGCGTCTAATTGCTTTTGATTTGGTTGAATCAATAGATTCCATTCAAAACAGTCCAAATTAGAGAAGAGCGTAGTCATTTACTAAAAAAGAAAAAAAAATAAAAAAATAATCTAATTATGACGTAACCGGCTGGGAAGGACAAAAAAAAAAAAAAAAAAAAGAACTCAATTGGACCGTGTCGCAAAATGTCCTAATTCCGGGACCATTTTTTTTTCGATCTCAACAAAAAGTCCAAACCATGTTTGAAGGGATGAAATATGTCGGTTTTACTGCAATAAAAACTTTCAATTTTAATTTTTAAAAATATATTATTTATAGGTATATATTAGATTTATAGTCAATAGGTTTAATGCTCACTTTTAACGAATTTTTTCATAGTTTAAATAGTTTTTTAAAAAAATTATTTAAATAATTTGAATAAAAATATATATCAACTCTTTTTCTTATTTTTTAAATATTTTAAATATTTAAACTTAAAATTAAATTTTAGTTTAAAAATTAAATTTAGTTGAATTAAAATTAAATTAAATCAAACTCGGATATATCGATTTCGTTGGTCTGAAACGATACTTCAACCCCCCCCCCCTTGGTTTTTTGTTTGGGTCATGCCAAATAAATCCAAATCTTGGTAACAGCATCTAAGAATGTGTTGTAAAAGACCAAATATCCTCCACTCTACTGTTAAACCTACCGGCAGGGTATTTTGGTCCCTTTTAAAGGGTATCACGAGGCAAGCAAAAAGGAATAATTTTTCATATAGTTTCCCTCAAAGATGCTTCGTTACAAACTAACCCAACTAACCCCCCATCCACACCCCCCCCGGCGCCCCACAAAACCACCCCCCCCCCACCACCACACACACCCACACCCCCCCCCCCCCCCGTCCGATCGAACGGAGGAAGGAGCTAGATCTCATTTGCCTCATCTCTGAACTAAGTTTTCTGGCTTTCCTTAAAGAAAAAGATACTAGATTTCAGTGCAAGAAAAGCCTTGGAGCTGCATACTGTTTCTTTTTCTTTTCATCCAAGAGAAGCATATCAAAGGAAACGAAACTGTCTTCATAGTCAAATTGCAGAGAAATCATGCAGGAACAGAAGCAAATATATGATCACTGCTTAATCATTCACAACCTGAAATTTAACGGCAGGTGCCTTTCGGGCTTTTCGATGAAGAAGGCAAGTAAATAAACAAGGAGAACACCTACATATGTAGGACAAGTCCTCCTGAGGTAGCAAAAGCATACTTCAAAACAATTTCAGAAGGATTTCCGTCTCTTTCTTGAGTCAAGATCAAAAGCATTGAAAGTCGAAGGGCGCATTGCTCTGCTCTTCTTGGGAAGAAGGACCCAAGAGCACCAGGACAAGGTGAGTAGTACATTTTGGCCAATTTTCAGGGGGTTCTTTGTAAAAGTACGGTGGAAAATCACTGAAAGCTCTTATATTTCCATGTTGCAGGGATTTCTTGAGGAAGATAAGGTGGATTCCTACAATGTCCCGTTCGATGCTCCATCACCAAAGGAGATTGATGAGGATGAAGTGCACAGAGAGGGGTCATTTGCAATTGAGCACGTGGAAGTTTGTGAAATCAGCCCGAGCAGTGAAGATGCCAAAAAGGAAGTCATGATTTTGCAATGTCAATCAGAGCAATCAACGAATCTATGCTTAAGCACCATTTGGAGATGAGATCATAGAGTTCAGTGAGCTACTCACAGAAGCAATGAAAGAAGAAAAGTAAGTTAAAGGAGTGCAGCACTTAATTGTGGTTCTAAGGAAATTAGACTGAAACTAAGTGTAATTAATACCCCTAACCAAGATCAAGTTATTCTTCGCCATAGAATAAAGATTTGAATTCACTGAGCCAAAGGACAATAATAACAATTTTTGGTTTGTTTTGGAAGGGTGCGCCAGGCCCGTGCTGTAGTGCAACGCATGCGCGAGGGCCGCGATAGCAAGCTACTGTGGTGGACTCTTCCCTATTAAAAATTATTTTAATATCATTGTAGGCCAATGACCCATATATCAGATATTAAACTGATGAGTTGATAAGAACAAATACTGCACTTGATCTTAGCCAAAAAGCTGAGAAACAAATGCATTTTTCAAATTTCAATACCCAATTATCCTATTTTTATAGTCTCTGCTATCCCGAATTTCTAGGATAACCGATGTGGGACTAAAAACTAAATAAAAACAAACACCACGCAAACCATTTATTTTCAAATATTTTTCAAAACACCTTACCACACAATTAAACCTTAAAAACAAGTGTCATCACAGGACTTGCAGATCCAAATTATTTCTTGTAGCATTCTCGTCACGCCACGGCAGACGCGTGCGACAGTGCTTGAACCTTGATGGGGAAGCCTTTGGGGAATTGGATGGATGGGGCATGAATGGGGTGGTCAGGCTCAGCAAGCTCCCAGTTCTAACTCAGAATAAGATGGTGAATGAACACTGTCATCTCCAACCTCGCGAGCTCAGCCCCGGGGCACAGCCTGGGGCCTCTGCCAAATGCCAAAAAGTTACTGTTCTTCTGTCTTACACCTGATGAACTCTTCAAAGAAATTGGAGATGAACATGTTACTTCAGACTAACATCTTGTGATGTAATTTGTCTAATATATGATTGGATTGAAGCTCACCATCCATCTCCATGGATTGAAAGAATTAGGGTTCTCAAAGTGGGAGTGATCCAGATGGACAGGTCCAAAGTGTGTTATGACAACGCCACCTTGTGGAATCACATAATCTGAAACAATTATTCAGACATCTAAACAACTACTGCATATGCAGCATCCATGCAAATGTAGAACCGAGAACACAAGTAGGAATAATATCTCCATATTGGATTTCCATTTTCGCTTTCTTTTGAACGAACGAAGCCACGTTGCCGAGTCTCAGTGTCTCATATATGACCTTCAACAATATCAAGACACAAAATATTAAGGAGTCTGCTTATTTCTTGTAGTGATCATTTGGTCTCATAAGCTTACACAATTGGTGAACTCCAGTGTCTTGTACTCATCCCATGTATGCTGCTTCTCTCGTTTCGCTACTTGGAGATGCTCTTTCTGAGCAACAAAGTAGGAGTTCTAATTTGTGTTTGCACTGTGAAGTGTA
Source organism: Trichopus zeylanicus subsp. travancoricus (assembly GCA_005019695.1). Taxonomy (NCBI): domain Eukaryota; kingdom Viridiplantae; phylum Streptophyta; class Magnoliopsida; order Dioscoreales; family Dioscoreaceae; genus Trichopus; species Trichopus zeylanicus. The sequence goes on from RXID01014896.1 coordinate 661,536, forward strand.
AACTTTGTAAAGGAGAACTTTACTCACACGTAGCTGCTGAATTGCCTTTGGGCATCCTTCAAGGAAGTAAATCATCAAGGAGATGGCTGTTGATGTTGTATCATGGCCGGCGAAGAGAGTGTGCAACAACAAATCGCAAACTTGTTGGTGAGCATATTCAGTTTTCTTCATGACCCAACCTAGAAAGTCATGACACTTCTTCTCGGCCCTTTCTTCGATGATTCGATTGAACACTTCAAGTATCTTTCTCCTCGACTTTGTTAGTGCATAGAGAGAAAATCATTGACTAAAAAAGAATCCACAAGAAAATGTGCTGCTATTCTTGTTTTGCTTGAGAGATATACCTTTAAAGCTTTGTTGTACTCGGTTCCTGGTAGGTTCCACGGAATGGACGTAATCCCCCTCATAAGTGTCCCGTATTCTCTCGTCAATTTCTCGATATCCAGATCATCATCCGACAAGCTAAACATCTCCTTGATCATTATATAGAACGAAAACTGCAATTTTTTTAAGCAAGCAAGAGATCAATGAATTCCAATATTTGATTATAAGGGTATAAAACAATTTGCAGATGTGACTTGCTTGATGTCTATACCTAGGTGGCTTCTTCTTTGGAAAGGATAACAGAGCCCTCCTTGTCCTTCCACGAATCCAAAATCTTTGAAGCAATTTGCTCGGCATGCTGCAAGAACACCGTTCTGAGCCTCCTGTTGCTAAAGAAGTCGACGATGATGGACCTTATGTACTTGTTCTCATCCCCAACGACAACAGAAATGGAATGCCTGCCCAACACGTTCAGGAAAGAGCTCGGCCACCCGGCCTCGAACAATCTGGTGTCATTCTTCAACACAAATCTGTTCAGCTCGTCGTCGGTGGAGACCAGCACTGGCTTCCCCAATAAATTGGTCATGAATACTCTTCCAAACCTGCAAGCATTATACTCAGAAACATTCTAAAGAACTTGAAACCGAGGAGTGTTGCACCTCAAAATGCGACGCGCCATGAAATCTCCGACTTTTCCCGCCGGCTGGTGCTTCTTGAAAGCAAAGATTTCTCCGATGAGGGGCCATCCCGTGAATCCTGACGGAAGCTTGGAAGATTTTTTCTCCTTATTCCTCCTAAGATTTAGTACCGCAGCAAGAACTACAATTAGCACTGAAACTATACGCATCATAAGTGATGAGAGTGCCATTTTTCCCCTATCTCTCAGTGCAATGCATGCGAATATGTAAGCACATCTATATATAATAACTAGAAATTGAAGGAGCCGACGATATTTGCCGAAGGGTAAGACCGAACGAGCACGTCAGTCATCCAATTGAGTTTGTGCAATGTAACTCTATTCAAATGAGATGTACATGAGACATTCCAATAATAAGGAGCCGGCTGCCGGGATGGAGCGACGGATTCTCCGGGGATGCCGTGACGGTGCATGATAAGGAACTTTGCAAGGGAATCCTAGGGGGAGGCGGCTGAAAGAGTTGTATCTTGGAGGATGCAAGAATTCATTTACAAGTGTTGTCCTTGGAGGCGACGACCGCGGAGCCGCTCTCATATGCAAACTATACAAGACTAAAGTCCAAAATTGGATTGTATGAAATATGTATATACAGCATTGTCTGCTATTTTTTTAGCGGAAAAGAACATAAATGGCTTGTAAAGATACTTTTGCCGCCAAAAGAAGACAGATCCAATGCATGCACTTTTACATGGTCAAAAATCTGTAGAGACAAAAACAGGAATTTTCTGTTGATAAGACATTTTTTCTTTTGAACGAAAAATTAATCAAGACTTGGAATTTCGTTGGAGGCGGATAACGATGTTCAGATATAATATAATAGCTCGTTCGTTTTCTCAGAAAAAAATGGTAAAATTCTGGACCTTTTTCGCTGGATATTAGAGGAAAACTATTGATAAAAGTTCCAGATTTGATGAACAACTGATCGAATGGTATTTGCTAACCAGTATTTGTCTAAGATGGAGGTTTTTTAAGAACTTACTTATCAATCTTTTTTCTAACAATTAAGTTCCTGTAAACAGAGAACTGTCCTCTCACACTCTTATGGAATACTAAAATAGAAGGTGATAAAGCATAATTTGTCATCCAACTTGACTTAAAAATTTTTAGTAAATAATTACCGGTCTTATTAGGAAAAAATCACTCATCTTACATTATGTATTTACAAAAAAATCACTTTGATTAAAATATTTTAAAAATATTTTATTTTAATTCAATTTTTCAATTAAAAGTAATATAAAATATCAAATGATCCTCATTTAATTTTAGTTGAATAATTATTTAAGTAATATAAAAAATAATTTGGTTTATTCCAGTTCCTATGAAAGACTGGTTGTCCGATATTATGAATTAAAAATTTTAAATTTAATTTTGTCAACAAAATTGTCAATAATTGTAAACTAGCTGTCCAAAATAAAACCAAAATGAGAATAATTTGATTTTTGTATATTAATTTAATTGGTAAATTCAAATTAAAATAAAAAATATCTATATATTTTAATTGAGGTAATTTTTTGTAAATTTATAGATAAGACGAGTGGCATTTTTAAATAAATTAAATAATTTTTTACAAATTTATAATAAAATAAGTAATTATTTGTTAAAAATTCTTGAATTAATCATACTTCATTATGATACTCATTTAGCATTCCATAATGTTCTTGGGGGTAGAAATGACTTTTTAAATTAACTCAATTGTTAGAAATTTGATGAAAAATATTACCCAGATTTTCTTATTAGATGATTGGAGGTGATTTTTTTTTTTACAAATTTTCGTCATAATATAATTAATTTTTTTCTAATAATATTATGAGACATGATTTCCCATAAATTCAAACTAATATTTGTAATTCCTACCTAAAAGCTCAAAAACAAGTTACTCAGCCAACTTGTTATAAAAAAAAATATTTCTTGTAATTTTCATATATGGTTGACTTTCAGGTTTCATCTAAAAAATTTTGATGAAATTTGTCCAACTAAATAGAGCTTTATATATTCAATATTGAGTTTTAGGTATCTCGAATTTGGATCAGAGTTCTAGTTAAAAGTAGAAATCCAAAATTAGATTTAGATTTATGATTGATTTATAATATTAAGAGTTATAATTATAGTAAAATTCAAATTTAATAAGGGTCTATAAATATACTATAATACATAGGGTTTAGTGTGATGTAGTATTTAGGTTGAACTAGAGAGAAAATAGAGAGAGAGAAATAAAGAGAACAAAAAGAGAAGAGAAAGAGAGAGGGTGTCGGCTCTCGTGCGTGAGTCTTTCTAGCGTCTCTCGGCGGTCTCTCGTGGTGGTTCATCGTGTATGCTCTTGGAAATTCTTTCTGAAGGTAGAGACGTTGACAAGCCTTGGTGAAAAATTTAATTGAAATAAGGTGATTTATGAATTTTTCACTATGAATCCCAATAATTCAAGACACCGAGGTTTAATTATAACGAAGACGCATTATATTTTAGAGAATTGAGAATGATGTGAACCATCACCTGCTTCAAGATTCGGGTTTGATTTCTTTTGGAACTCCATTGTGGAGGGGTTTTATACAAATATCTACCCAACTTTTCACACATTTGCAAATAACTACTTGTCATTTTCATTTTTGTAATTATCTATCTACCATTAGCGAGGTATACGCCATCCTGCGCTCCTGCATAAGAGAAAGATTTTACTCACTATTGAAGGTTTCTTAGAATAGGAAAACAAGGAGATTGGCTGTTACCATAAAGAATCTGAGTTGCGGAAGCAGTGGGAGCTAGGCTAAATGCTACAATTGTTAAAATTAAATTAAAATATATTATATGAAAATTTAAAATATGTAATATTTGGGAAGTGATATAAGATTTGGAAAGTAGTGTGATTTATTTTGTATTAATAAGTTAAGATGAATGTACCTACAAAGAAATATATTTTTTAATTTTTTAATGTATATATCTAGGGTATAAAAAATGTTACTTTACGCTTTATATAGGATCTATATTTATACGTGTTTTGAGTAAGAAAAAAAAGTGAATGAAATTGCGCCTCTTCAATTAGTTCATTTTCCACTTCTTCCTCCAGTAAAGTGGTATCAAAACTTTTAGCGATTGAGGTCATAAGTTTGCAACAAGTTGACATCGGCCAAGAAGGAGATGACAATCAATGGTTGTTATATTCTAAAACTCACCAAAGAGAACTATGACCATTGGATCATGCAAATTAGGGCATTGCTCGGGTCACAAGAGTTCTTTGAAGTTATTGATAGAGTCTTTGCAATGTCTTAAATGAAGCATCTTTAACTGGGTATAATGAGAATTCTTACGAGATTCTCGAAAGAAAGACAATAAAGCGCTTATCCTTTTTTATGCCACTCTTGATGTAGGGAATCTTAAAAGAATTGCTGGTGCTACAAATGCAAAAGAAGCATAGGAGATTCCTTATGATTCTCATAAAGGAGCCGAAAAAGTAAAAAAAGATTAGGTTACAAATCCTAAGAGATGAGTTCGAAGCGGTTGTAATAAAGGAGCCCAAATTAATTTCATATTATTTTACAAGAGTTTTGGTTATTGTAAACCAAATGAAGAGGAATGGTGAGAAGATTGATAATATACGGGTGGTGGAGAAAATTTTTCGATTACTCATTTCAAAATTCAATTATATTATTGTAACCATTGAAAAGTCCAAAGACAAGGAAAAACAAGAAGATACAAAGTTGAAAGCAATCTCAAGGAGGCCAAGGAACTAGTCATGGCCATGGTTGCGATCAAGATAACAATCGAGGACAAGGACAAGGAGGAAGTGGTGGATGACCATCAACAAATACAGAAGAAAAAACTCAAAATTAAGTAAGAGATCATGGAAGAGGAAGAGATCAATTCAAGTTTTGGTATGACAAATCTAAACTCCAATGCTATAGTTGTGGTTAATATAGTCATTTTGCTTCTAAATGCTGAAAAAAAATTAAATACTAATATTGGAAAAAGTGCCAACTACACCGAAAAGGTAGGATGAAGGAGCAACTCATTTGTCTACCTACAAAGGAGATGATAGAGAACAAGCGGATGTATGGTATATAGATATTGGTGCAAATAACCATATATATAGCAAAAGGAGTTTGTTCATAATCTTGATGAATCAATGAACACAATATTACCTTTAGTGATTTTTCCAAAATTTTCGTTAAAGGCAAAAATAGCATCTCTATTATCTTAAAAAATGATAGACATGAATTGATATTCAATGTTTATTATGTTCCAAACATGAAAAATAATATCATAAGTTTGGAACAACTATTAAAGAAGGGATATTCTATTATTATGAAAGATCGTAACATTTATACAAGAGATACTGAAGGGAGAATAATAATAAAGGTGGAGATAATAAAGCATCAAATGTTCATATTGAAAATTTGAAGTGATATTTTGAAGTGTTTGAACTCTTTTTATTTTAGATATTCTTCTTAGATTTGACATCTTCGATATGGGCATCTTAATTTTGAAAGACTAAATCTATTGGTAAGGCTTTATATGGTAAAAGGATTGCCTTTTATTAATTATCAACATCAACTTTATGAAGGATGTATTATTGGTAAGCAATCTTAAAAGAGCTTTCCGAAGGAAGCAATTCAAAGGACATCAATACTATTAAAGCTTGTGCACAGGATGTGTGTGGGCATATTCTTCCTACTTTACTTAATAAAAATAGGTATTTTGTTACATTCATTGATAATTCTGCTTGAAAAACTTGGCTATATTTTTTGAAAAACAAGTCCGGGGTGTTTGATGCATTCCAGAGATTCAAGGTGCAAGTCAAAAAGGAGATGGGCTACAAAATCAAAACTATGAGATCTGATAAAGACAAAAAAAATTATCTTTAAAAGTTTTGAAATTTATTATAATGATCATGACATTTCTCGTCCCTTGATAACTTCATACTCTCTACAATAAAATGGTGTTGTCAAGAGAAAGAATCGAACTATACTCAATATGCTAAGAAGCATGCTCAAAAGTAAAGGAATGCCCAAAATTTTTTGGGTTGAAGCTGTCGAATATGTTATCTACTTGTTGAATTGGTGTCCTAGTAGAAGCATATGCAAGATCACCCCTCTTGATATCTCTCATTTGAGAGTTTTTGGAAACATTGCCTATGCTCATATACTTAAATAAAGAAGAAACAAGTTTGATAATAGGAACACAATGCTTGTTTTTATTGGCTATATTAGAAGGTCCAAGGATTATAGGTTATATGACCCAATTTAAAAAAAGATAATCATCAGTCAAAATGTTCAATTTGATGAATAGGGTACTTGATATTGGCAAAATTTCGAAGAGTGGAAGAACTCAGTGATTTTGATAAAAGAGTAAAATGAAGATTCTCAAGCATCTACTATTCTGACTTCTCAGTCGTCTACTTCTTATGATCTTTCATCTTTATCAAGCTTGCCACCATCACTGACATCCTCATTAGCTACACCTTTTAATATAACTCCAAGTCTAAGATCGCAAAAGATGAGAAGACTAAATGAATTATATGAGATAACAAAAGATCAAAATTGTTTTACTCTCTTTTATCTTTTTATAGATTGTGAATCTATAGACGTGAAAAAAGCTATACAAAGTAAATATTGGAAGTAAGCTATGGATGAAGAAATTCAATCTATTTAGAAGAATGGTATTTGGGAGTTGACTACTCTTCCAAAATAATGATTGGCATGAAATGAGTATTTAAGACAAAAATGAATGCTCAAGGCATTATGAAAAAGTTCAAGATAAGATTAATAACAAAAGGCTATAGCCAAAAGTATGGAATGGATAATGATGAGGTATTTACTCTGATAGCTCAACTTAAAACTATTAGACTAATTATTTCTTTGGCAACTTAATACGGATGAGAAATGTTTTAAATAGATGTTAAATCAGCATTCCTAAATGGTTATTTTGAAAAGGAGGTATACATTAAATAACCTTCGGACTACATCAAGAAAGGACATAAAAAAAATGTTAAAATTGAAGAAAGTCTTGTATGACTTGAAATAAACACCAAGGGCTTGAAATAGTAGGATTGATTCTTTTTCCAAATAATATGGTTATATCCAATACTCATATGAACATTCTCTTTATATGAAGAAAAGTGATCAGTGAGACATTTTACTTATTTATTTATATGTAGATGATTTAATTTTCATAAGCACTAATCCTTTTATGTTCAAAGAATTCAAATAATTCATGATACAAGAGTTTAAGATGATGAATATAGAGCTAATATTCTATTTTCTTAGTGTCCAGGTGAGTCAAAACAGAGAAGGCATCAAGAAGCTTATGCAAAAGAAGTCTTCAAAAAATTTAATATGGAGGATTGTAAACTAATTGGCACACCAGTTGATGGAAGTATAAAGCTCTTCAAACTTGATGAAGGACAAGAAGTTGATGGTACCTTCTTCAAAAGTCTTGTTGGCAACTTAAAATACATAATTTGTATAAGACCCGATATTTTTTATAGTATCGGATTAGTGAGTCATTATATAAAAAAGCCAAGAACCCCCCATTTACAAGCTGCTAAGAGGATTCTTCACTATATTAAAGGTATATTTAGTCATGGTTTATTCTTTTCACATTCTAATGATTTTAATTACTTGGCTATTCCAACAGCAATTGGGGAGGCGATGTAGATGATAGAAAAAAACCCACTGGCTTTGTTTTCTTTATGAAAGATTCGGCTTTTACATGATCTTCAAAAAAAACACACTATTGCTACTCTTTGTACTTGTGAAGTTGAATATATAACAACATATTCATGTGAATGTCATACAATTTGATTCAGAGAACTATTCAAGAAAGTTTATCTTTCTCAAAATAAACCAACCAAGATTTATATTGACAATAAATCTACTATTGTATTGACAAAGAATCTAGTATATCATGAAAGAAGCAAACACATCGATACCTAATATCATTTTATTCGAGATCTTGTAAAAAGAAAGAGATCGAGCTAGATTATGTAAAATCTTTTGATCAAATTGCTAATATCTTCACTAAACCGCTTAAAGTGGATCTCTTTTATAAATTCAAATCATTGTTTATAATAGTTGATGAAAATAATTTTAATTTAATGGGAAAATTTGTCAAAATTAAATAAAAATACATTATATGAAAATCTAAGAGATACAATATTTAGGAAGTGATATAATATTTGAAAAATAATATAATTTATTTTATATTTCTATATTAAGATAAATATTCATACGAAGGAATACATCATTTAATTTTTTAATAAATATATGTAAGACATAGAAAATATTATTTTAAATTCTATATAAAACCTATATTTATAAGTATTTTAAATAAATAAAAAAATAAAAAAAAAAATATTTATTCAATTAATTTATCTTTTACCTCTTCTTCCAACAATAGTAAGCACCAGCATTGCCAGAAAGCAGCCCGCTCGTCTCCACAGTCTGCTTCGCGTCTTGCTTTGAATCAGAGTTGCACGTGAGCCCATCCTCCGTCTTTTTCTGCAGTGAGAGGTGTGGGAATCATTTGTGACCACTTAGGCCTTGTTTGGTTTAGAATCAGCCTTCAAATCACCCTTTTTAAGAAAATTTTTTTATTAAAATTAATATTATTTATTTTATATTATTATTAAATTAAATTATTATAAAAAAAATTATTAATTTGTAAAAGTGATTTATTAATTTTAATTATAACCCTGAATCTTGAGCTTGGCCAAGTCCATGCCGCGGTAGCGCGCAGTTTAGGTTCGATGGCAATTGCTAAGAGCCATACGTGCTCAAAACTGGGTAATATTCTCAACCTAAGCTATTGTTCACGCAAAAAATTTAACATAACTTGGCCAAACTCAACAGCAGAAGCATGCTTGTGTGCATGCAGTGAGGAGTATCCGAATCATTGTGGCCGGTCGAGGACAAATTGTTCGCTCGGTTTCTTGGAAAAAAGCAAAGAACTAAGCCTAAACAGCAATATAATTAGAAACTAACAGCATGAAAGAATGGTTTACGCATCTCTTTGACAGCAAAAAAGGTTTAATTAGATATAACTTTTTTATGAGCCAAGTTACTATTAAAAACACAAGATTTAGCTACACAAGAGAAAATACAATCAACAAGTAATTATTTTGTAATCGGGGCAATGAAAGACTTGTTGGTTGCTAACATGCTCATGTTTTCTACTCAGGCGACGAGGCCGATCCCCTCGATGATAAGGGAGTCGGCGAGGACCTGGTTCGCAGCCTCCGACGGGTGGACGCTGTCCCAGAACACGTATCCGGTGGCGTTCTTGCATGTTCCAACCGACTTCGGGTTGCATAGCAGCGATGTCGTCTCCACTATACCTGTCCCACAGCATCCTCTCCTCGCCTCGAAAAAACCTGCTGTTTTTCAGTTAGAAACATCAATGCCGTCTACTATGAAAATCTCCGAAATCATTCAAAAGTACATGGAATCACAAGAACAAAAAGAAACCCATCACCTTGTTTCGAAGGAGCGGTGGCGAGATCATAAAGAGGCTGGTAGGTGTCAAATATAGCTATCTTCAGATTAGGCATTTGTTTCATAAGGGAGTTCACTGCGGCTTTGAGCTTCTTGTTGAACCCTTGAGCATCCGTGTTCAACCTCTCCACACATTCATTGCTCCCTAACCCGAAGAGTGTGATCGCCGCAGGAACACACCCCAACGGCGGCAAGGAAGTCACTCCAATCTTCCTTGCTCCCAGGCCATAAATGTCCTGCACATACATGAACACAAAGCTCACTCCAAATGGCATTTCAGGTACGTTTCTAGTTCCCGGTTTATGATGATGAGGAGGTGATGAGAGACCGTGACGAAGTCGGAGAAAATGCCGACAAGGAGGGAGGAGAAGTCGTCGGGGGAGTAGAACTTGTTGAGGTAGGGGTTGACGTAGTAGTTCTGGATGAAGTCGCTGCTGCCGGTGCTGATGATATACAAGGCGTCGGAGATTATGGAGGATGCCTGCTTGCTTCCGGCCATCTTCCTGAGCTTAGACTGGTACTCCTTGTAGTACTCCAGCTGCTGCGATAAGGGTATCGCATGCTGCCAGAGATTTCAGACAAAAAGATTCATACTTCATATGTAGTTAGAGGTGCAATGGAATTGGAATACTTGAAACATAATTTCGATTAAATTTCCAAGTATACTGTTCTGATGCTGATATTACTGAAGTCGTTTGTTTAACCAACAGATAGAAACTTGACAGAAAACTTGAATCAATTCGTGTAATATTTCTGATGATATTGACATACTTACATATAGGATTGCAGTCTTGTCATAATACCCAGAAGCAGCAGAAGCAAAATTGGCACCAATAAGAAGGGTCTTCCCCGAACCCTGCGGACTCAGATACGCAGGCGGGTAGGTTGTGAATCCGAGAGTTTCAGCTGCATGACACACATTATCAACAAACAACAACATGCATGCATTTGCTTAGACTCTCTTAGCCGGCAGCGAGCACGCACCGGTGATGTCGGTGGCCAACTTCCCGTTGCAAAACCTCCCGGTGGGCTGGTGGTTCTTGAAGTCCCGGCCGTAGGGCGGGAAATCGGCCTTGAAAATTGTAGGAAGGTAATCGTTGTTCCCGACGTCCACCGTGGAGTCCCCGAACGTAATGATCGCCGGCACAAGCGCCGTCGACGGTGGCTGCCCATGGACGGAAAGAAGCCAAGAGAAGAACAAGGCCATTGCCATAGGCGCCATTTCTGCTGCTGTTAAGCTTCTCCTTGATCTAAACTGAGTAGAAGACTGGGAAACTATATATACAAACAAACTATATTGAGCAATAACTGTAAGTCTTTTAGGTTTGTTAAGGAGCATTGAAAGCATGCATACGGGTTAGCTGTTTGATGGAGATTTAGAGGAAAATATAGAAGATGGATTTGATGGGGTTTTGGCGATATGAAGGTATGGAATGTATATTAATCACGCAGCTAGAAGAGAGACTCCTAATTTGAAGAAGGTTGAGGCCTGAGTGGTTGGCAGTGGGTTGGGTGGTTTAAATGAGGGTTCTGATGACTGAGAAACAAGAACATGGGGCTATCTTCTTGCATTGAAGGAGAGATTAACCAAGTTGCTCCCCTATGTGATCTTTGGATCATAAAGTTGTGGTCGTCCTTCTGAAAAATCCATTGTACATGTCTATATCTACAATTGTAAATGTTTCCTAACAAGAGAACAAAAAATGATAAATTTAAAATTAAAAAAAATGGAAACCTTTCGTGCTTCTTGGATTTTTTGTTTCTGATGCTGGTCTTTGTTTCTTCATGCATCATACTATGCTATCCTTGTTTTTCTTCTTTTGGTTGTAATTCTTCTTGTGAAAAACCGGTCTTTTTTCTCTGATTTTAACTATTTTTTGCGTGTGTTTCAAATTTGTTGAACTCCTGGAAAACTGAAGGCATGTTTAGATCTCTAAACTGAAATAGAACTATAGGAACCAATGGAACTCTCGGGTTCCTAAGAACTCATAAAACTAATCGAAATCCATAGTTTAAGATGTATAGCGAACTACAGCTATAATAAAATTTTTAGAATTCCTAATTTCAGCCATCTAACTATGTTAAAATTGTTATTTTTTTAATTAAATTCACATCTTAGTCTTAACCCATTGCTAAAGTCAAAATGAAAGAAGAAATTTGCAAAAATGTGCATCTAAAAATTCTTGTTAAAAATTAAGTCAAGCGGGGCAGTCGCCTCATCATTGTTAGTTCCTGCTGAAGCGGCAAGTTTGGATCCCAAAATAATGGAACTCATTGGGACATTTTTGCAAATTTTCAAAACTAAATTTAACATTTTTGTGACAAAACATGACCCATGAACTAGCAAGATGGTTGAGTTCCACAACTTCTATGAAGTTTTGGACAAGTCTTTGGTAAGTAAACGCCCTAAAAGGCAAAATGCTAAACGCCAGAGTTTCCGCCACCACAAGAGTAATGTGTAGAGAGAGAGAAACACCTAGCGCATCCAACTCTGAATTATTGTTGTACAAGGGAAGAGTATTCATTCAAGTGAGTTGTAGGCCTCTCAGTGAAGTACAAGGGACCGTGTGAGAAACTTTGCATACAATCAATGAGTAAAGCTGATAGTTGGGACTAATTCCTCACATGAACAACCGAAAACCACCAAACGTAAAAGCAAAACCAACATCAGAACGAACAGGTACAAAACAGAGTACAAGACTTGATCAAAGATGTCTTTTTTCCTTTCTTTTTTCTTTTCATCAGCCAATGCCTCTTATACATTGCAGTATAACTATCTCTACAAAGAATGTGGAGTATAGCATTATATTTACACTGAAGGGAAAAACTGCAGCTGCACAATTCCTCTACATAACGAGTCTACCTGTGAATGACATTTGTGAAGGCCTGTTGCGAAAATAGGGCCTTCTTTTTCATATTTCCCCTCTCTCAACACCACCAAAACGGACCAAGGCCTATGTACCAGTTGTAGTGAATAATATGTCATGACTGCCAAAATATGTTCGGGTCATTGCTATACAAGGAACGGTCTTGGATTTCCAAGTTAGCAACATGCCAATCCACAAGCCACGCCTGGATGCATTTACACAGCACAAGCCCAGTTGGAAACAGCCACCAACCGCTCTCATCCCTGCCGACGACATAGCATCAAAACATGGGCCTACTAGTAAGTATGATCATCATGAGCAAATAATCAGGCGAAGGAAATGATTGCACAAGTCTGCTTGGCCTAGGCCTTATTAGTTATACTTACGTGCCCAAACTCCATGGTTGAGAGCTCGGATGCTTCCGAGTTGATGACTTGTAGTGCACGAATCCACATATCAAGGCCACAAACTACAAAGATTAAAAACAAAAATCTGTGAGAACAATATTAGCTTGCACACAAGATATTTAATACATTTATGAAAACTAACCTTTCCTTCCAAATCCTTTGGCTATAACACTAACCGTTGCTCATTTTAGTAGAAGGCATTTCTTTGGATAAATAAGACTTCCTTGAAACCTTAAAAAGCTATCTTCTGAGTTGCGAGTGTATACTATTAGCTACATAAAGGTGCAAGGACAGTTTGCAGACACTAGATCTCATTCTCCAAAATTACCTGAGAATGGCTTCTAACAATATATGGTAGACTTATTTACTTAATGAAGACAACCTGAACAATCAGAGGTTAGAAGCATATGACATCCCAACAGTTCAAGTAGACTCAATAGATCAAATATTTTCAGCATAGGATATAAACAAGCACACGGCTTTATTCTCATATGGGCCTTGGAATGCACAGCCAATCAGCCTCAAAATTTGATGCTTATCAGCCGCCAGATTTAAAACTTGAAATGTTTCTGAACCTAACGCATGATGCTAAAAAGGTTTTATCAATCAATTTTTTCTCTAACAAAGAGTTGTCAAGTACAAGACATCCTAAAATGAATCCTCATAGAATGGAGTCTGGAACTTTGCAAATGCATGTAACTTAATATTAAGGGACTGATTTCATGATAGGAGTGAAAAGTGCCAAGTAGAAACAAAAGCCAACAAAATTCAAAGTTAGAACTATTGATTAAATAAGAGTAGCACAAAAAATAACTTACAACATTAATCAAAGACGAGATGTTCCACAATGCATATACACGTGCAAGACCAGCTGAATGTCGTGGTCCATGACTAAAAAGGGCATTGATTCCAGCAGGAAATGGAGAAAGTATACCCATAGGAAGAACAAATAGAACTAAGAAAACATCCGCCATTGAGAAGGAATATAATTGGAGCAAAGTAAGCAACACCAAGCTAAAATCTGCTAGAAGTAACATTGAGATGACCAACCCAACAAGATCCTGCATTCACAAAATTTTAGCATGTCACCGACACTACCATTGTAAGAAACCAATTGGTGAATGAATGTTAACTCCTAGGAGCATGAGATAAAAAAATAACAGACAAGAGCAAAGAAAGCACCTGGTGGCCAACAGGCCTAGTATTATGCAATATAAGTGAAAATGGGTAGAATATGTGCCTCTTGTCTTCGAGCATGCGCAAAGTTTGACCATCTAAAATACCTCCACTTATTTTTTTTTGGAAAACAGCATCTCTGTTTCTGAAGTTCCCCAGTTGATTATCTCTAACAATGTTATATATACTGCACAGCAATTGTGGAATGCACATCAGTCAATTACCATAACTGGTAAATTAAATACATATCGTAATTATCATCTTCTACCAAGAAGAAGGCATCCAAAGGAAAACTAATTTGCAGTACCGTGAAGGCTGGTCAGCTGTTAGTAATCTAGCAGGACAGCCATCAACTACTGTAGCCCCTGATTCCAGTTCTACAGCATTTACGACAAGACCAAGCTGGCAGTAACCACATGCTGTAGCCTGAAACCATGCAAGATCAACACAGACACCATGGGTGCACAACACTGGATTTGCATGGGTCTCAAGCCAGCTGAGAACAGGTGAAAGTGTTGCTTTAAGCCGTCCACGACGAACTAACCTCAACTGCGCATTCAATCCAGCCACCAGCCGATACCAAATTGTTGGTGGTACTGACTGCAAGCAAGATAACAGCAATAAAATAATCAAGATATTTTCCCAAAGGAGAAACTTAAAAATAAAGGCTAATGCTTCTGAATGAAAATACAAGATGAAAAGATAACCTGGCTCATGAGGCTAGTGAGAACATTATCACTATGCAGGGCAAATGGTGCCATATAACTTCCATCACCACCACAGATTAAACACATGGGAAACCTTTGATGAAGACGAGGAGGAAGGTCTGGACGTTTTTCATCACCCCCAAGAAAAAAATCCACATATGCCAGCATCAAATCAGGGGTTGCAGCCACCTGTGCGTGAAAAGAATACAAAAGGAACTTACCATCCTAATTCATCACAAAGGAGTACCTAACAATTATGGGGACTAAGGTAATTGGCAAGAAAACTTCTAGCTCCTTGATTCAGTATTTAGACAATAAAAAGAAATGCAGCAGGGTTAAAATGAACACCATGATGAGGAAGATTAACCAACATTACAAGTAATAGCTAATTCATGGAAACAACTAAGAAATAGAAATATATAGGTTAAGTACCAAAAGTACTTTTTGTAATAGAAGAGATACAAACTAGATCTAAGAATTGATTACAGTAGTTTGACTACAAGCATAACATGACTAAATTACATCTAAATTTGATGCTACACTGAAGGAAAAACACAGGAGCAAACATATGGGAATGCTATAAAAACAAAAATAAATATGATGTAATCTATTCTAGTAAAAGACTAAAGCAAGAGAAAATGATCAAAGCACAAGAAAATCCAGCACTGATCAAATACAGAAAATTGTTGAGTACAAAATTAACATCAATAATAACTTAGAGCATAATTATTATCGACATAGAAGTATATTCAGTTATATCAATAAAAGATCAGACCACAGAAGTCAGGAACTGATGCCTTTTTCTTACCGCTGATTCAGAGTGAAATAAAAGAGAGAAATAACATATTACTGATTACCCAGCCCAAGTGCAGCAGCACCAAAAACTACCATGTCACAACTTAAGAGCCTTAGGGATGAACGAACCTTAAGTCCTTCATATAGAGCACGTGAACGACATGAGCGTAAGCATGCATGATCATACTCTGACCGAACAAATTCACGCAGCCTTTGTAATTTTTTTCTCCTGCGCCACTGCTGCCAAGACCATGCAAGAGGATATGCAAGTATACAAAGGATGCTGTAGACTGATCCCTCCCACCACTGATAAGCAGCTAAAGCATTAATCTCATCAACAAATCTATTGAATGCATCCTCATATCTGTACAGAAGAAATAAAATTCATTGCATATATCAAATTAAACCCAAATAAAATCTCACATTTATAACAAAAGCTAAAGCTTTGGCATGTTTTGCAGATTAATAATGGCATGGAAGAGGTTTAAAATTCAAGCTCACGAAAATCCACATACACTATCTCTGTGATTTGTTCTGCAGGAGAGTGTGGAAGGTGCCAAGGTTCACTAAATGTGTTTGGACCCATAAAATACATTCTATGAACATGGCTTTGGGACTCCTCGGCCCTATTTGTTTCCAAGACCTGCATTAATAAGAAAAATTATCAGAAGTGCAACCTGAACATGCCAAAAAAGTTATAAAGAATTTTCATCACTTAACAAAGAAATTGCTACAATCATCAAGGGACCTCATTTAATGATTCAAGAAATGGGAAGGAATGATCAATTTGAGACCCATGTTGAGTTGGAGCAGGGCCTGGAAGTTCGTCGTTAGCAACAAATTTCATTCGGGCAACACTTAGCACCAGAGCTAACAGGAGAAGGAGACCAGAGAGAATAAGACCAAATAACCATGGGCCACCAAATGTATTGATTAATTCTTCAAGAGCAGTGAAACAATGTGGCATGTGATATCTTTCAGATACACATCTGTATGGACAAGACATTTCAGCAACACCACCTGTTACAAGATTGATGTAAGGCAACCAACATCAAAGAGAAAAAAAGAGAATTAAGCCAACAGAGTTTTATACTAAAATGCTTTATAAATACATCAGCATTGCAAATAATTAGCTCATCGAATCAGAAACTTGTCCATTGCAACATCATAACATGTAGCCACATCATATTCTTATATAAAAATGCTAATCTAGTAACATTCAGTGCATTACCTCGAACAGTTATATACGTGGCACGATGAGGAAGCTCAGATGAGGGACACTGGCGGCAAAGGTTTTCATCAGAACCACTAACATTCTTGTAAGTTCCTAGTGGACATTCCTGAAACAATTAATGAAATAAGTTAAACTACATATTTAGAACAATCACAGTTGCTTACAAATATAACATTGTGCGCTAGCAATATTAAAAGAAATATAAGGCATTTCTTTCAAGATATTCAATAATCCATATGCTCTGAGCTCTTCAACATTGTTGTGTCCAATCCCCACAACCAATTATGTTTTTTCTTAACTGTAAATTTATTCTATATCAAATGGATGCTTTCCTACATATAATACACAAAAGCATGGTGAATAGCAATATCTTGCTGATTTTCTAGATTAAACATTTCACACTTCAACTCGTAATGCATCATTTAAGAACTCCATTCAGAGACTGCTGCTTTGTGATCGCAATGAGATCAAATTTTTAAGTTTTCTGGTGCCACTTGATAAAGCGTGCGACGACCCTTCAATAGAAAAAAATTGATAAAGCTCTAAATAATAAAACTGTAGGGCAGAAAACCAAAGAAATATCAATGATAAGCATGAGAAGCCTTTCTAAGGCAACAAAACTAGAGGAATCTGCAGAAGAAAACCAAATATTAAACTCCCAGTTTGAATAACCGGAAAAACTACAGTAAGTGGAAAATCAATAAGGATCCACTAAACCCCTAGAAATCCCCTGTGCATCAAGGTAGAAACCAATATGCATAACAGGCTTTCATTCCTGGATTTATATTATTCAAAATACAGAGGCTGATAGAGGAACCCAATGGAAACGATCATCTTCAAGAAAAACAACAAAGAGGACCACAATTAAGAACCAGAAATCAATGAAAAAAGAAAAGAACCACAAAGCCAAATTTAATCATTAAGCAACAGCTGAGAAAAAGTCAAAAAACTAAATTTTTAGAGATGCAACACTATATAAATAATATATAAAAGAAAAAGATCTACCTCACAAAAAGTCCCATAAAGCCCTTTGGGGCAATCTTTTCCAGTAACAGTACCATTTCCGCCAGTAAAACCTTGGTCCATGCCCATACCTCCCCTGTCACAAAACCAGTTCAGAAGTCTGCTCCAAAGGGTGGAACTAACAGCAAAATAAACCAAGATAGAAAGGGGATTGCATACATGCTATGCTATTATCAACACAAATTGTAACATTTCCATTTGGCTACCATCAAAGACAAGAAATGGATAGAACTACAGAGCAAATATGATTTTCACAGCAGAAAGCAAGCAAAAGTCATTCAAGGCAGAAAATTTTAAGTGAGTAATGACTTACAGATGTGCACATTGAAAATCCACATGTATCAGTTGTTTCAGGTTTGAAAACAAAAAGCAACAGAACTGAAATACTAGCCCCAATCACATGCCCCCAATATATAATGCAATTCCTTAAGAGGCTATTGCATCATAAATCAATTTGAAAACCATATTCATCCCTCACATAGATTGGCAATTCACTGCTATTACCAAAGGATGGGCCCAGCACTAGGTTTAGCCCCCTCCACAATTCAACATGTTGATTGTATCAGCCAGCATACACATCATACGTGTAAGGAAGTAATAGAAATAACCTCTCACAAAAGTCTTAATTGGACAAAGGACAGACAACATCAGTACATAGTACAAGGATTAAAAAAGTTGATGCAAAAGATTAAGATATAAACATAGAGTTCTCAACAGAATGTCCAAAGAAGCTATCCAGAGTCGAAAAACTCAACGGCAAAAAAATTGACAAAGTGATGAACAACTCAGATGAAAACAAAAAATACCACAAATTGAAGTAACACCAATATTGGCACTCATAAAAATAAAGGGTCGCTCTAATATTTTCACCATAATCATCAATGAGAAATTCAATCCTATCCATTCATGACAATCAATAGTGCAGTAAAAAACAGAAAAGAATTGAATTTGAACCATAATCTGGACCTGGTACTTATTGTTCCATTCACAGTTGCAACAGGAAAATATTCATCCCCTGTTGGAATGTCAGACCAATGGAAATGAATCCTTCCACCACCACCTCCACCACCACCATTATGGGCACCAAGCCCCCCAACACTTGACAGCATGGAAGAGGAAGCCAGGGATAATGTCCGCAAAAATAGAAGAACTGTGCCACCAGATCCGCCACCAGGTCCTCCCATTGAGTCAGATAATAAATCATCAGGTCCTCCAGTAGTAGCCCCAAAACTTTCACCATCAGCTTCGACTGACCCATAAATAGACAAACTTGATAGTGAATGGTCAAGTGAACCCATCACTGCAAATGAAGATGGAGAAATGAGTAGAATCATAACCTATATGGGAAAATGTATATGACTGATCAAAACATGGAATTAGATTCAAAGGCAACAGCAGTAAAATCCTGTAAGCAGAAGAAAATAATAGTGACAATCTTTGGAGCTACTGGCTGCTTTGAACAGCCACAGTCTAGTGTGAACAAAATCTGATGAATGAAAACCACCTAAAGTTGAAAACATAGTCAATGATAAATCCAGATTGCAACATAGAGCAACAGCATTCTGTTAGACCAAATTCTCAGTGTTTTCTGCATTAGAGAATACTTTTGAAGAAATATCACAATGCAAACCCCCACTGGCGACAAACACTAGCATACCTATAATACCCCCGCCAGCAGTCGAAACATCGAAGCTGTCATTACTACTACCACTTCCAAGCTCACAAGGCAAATTAGCACTTCCATAAGTAACACCACCCTCAACAAGGGTGCCATTGAAAAAACCATCCCCACCTTTGCCACCATGCCCACCACCACCCCCAAGGCCAGTGCTTAAAAGGTTCCCTCTACCAACTCCACCTCTGCAACCTGTATATATCATTGAAACATTTATTCAGCAGTTCTATTGAATGCCAGGATCCCTGGGTTCATTTTACAAATAACAGAGAAAATTAGACTCTGCAACGGTGATGAAGGGGACATAGAAACGTGAACCACAACAAAAACAGGAAAAATACTGATCCATTATACCTAGACCAGATGCACTAATTGTCCCGGATGATCGTACAACAACTGTTCTTGCCCTATGGAAATGAACAACCGTTCCTTGTATAAGGCCAGCAACATCAATATCTTCAACACGGCAGATCTGAAGAAAGAAAACACCTATACTGTAATGCAAAGTATAGAAATGCAGGACAAATGTTACCAATGGTAAATTATCTCATCATAACAGAACTTTTGTAACAGAGGAACTCTTTAAGAAAATAGAGTACCTGAAGGGTGAAGGACAATGAAGAATTAACATTACAATCTTCTGGTGGATGAATCAATTCCACAGGACACTCTTGAAGTTCACAGTGAAGCTTTGGAGCCCTATAACAAACAATAACAGCGGATGGAAGTCAACAACATAAACAGAACTGGATAGTTAAAAGTACAAGAGATCACATTTGACACTTACATCTGATCTCTAGAAGCATTAAGCAAAGGACCACGTAAAACAGAACCTTGGCCAACCTAAACATAAAAACAAAAGCGTCTTACTCCATGCAAAATGTTTTAAAAAATCAAAGGAAGCCTGAGAGCAAAAGATCAGAACTGCTAACAGGAAGAGAATCAACACAGACAAAATTCAAGCAACGGCGAATCAAAAACCATAAGGTAAATGCAGTTATAAGTATACCAAAAGTATATTTGTAAACGCATCATGATAAAAAGAAGAAGAATAACCAACATGTTACTTTTGGAACCAAACTAGCAGTTAACAAGATACCATCAAGAAATTGATTTGGCAATGAAAATCATATACATGCCATTTGACCACATAATGCTGGTCTGAATGTGATTATCATATTCTCCTAGGAACTATCCAGAACCATGGGTCAAGGATGCAAGACCTCATGGAATATGATAACCTCTTATACTTCAATTGCACAGGTGCAATGTTGACTTAGAAACTAATTTATTACATTTAAATATGTGCACCAAACTGACAAGAAATGAATGATCTGCCCACAATTCACACTGTCATTTCAAGATAAAACCTTATGGTATTAGACATTCTCATGGCTGTTTTACAGATACACAACCCCAACGCTAAGGGGCTGTTCAGTTCACCCTGGAACTGGGGAACTGGCGGAACTCAGAGTTGAGTTACCTAATTCCAGTATTTGGTTTAAGATATTCACCAATTTCACCTGTATACTAGTTTTGAATTCCACAACTTCCTCGCCCCAAGGCAGAAGTGGGAATTCCACATGGAGCTCATCTTAAGTTGGTGAGCCTACTACTTGACCCACCCTTTATTAAGGCTTATTTTTTCATACAAGCCTTTATAAACTTATCAAATTTTTTAAAGTTGAAATTTATATTTAGATTTCATAAATTTGTATGTAGTTTTACGTTACTAACCAAACAATGGAACTTGAGAAACTCGTGAGTACCACCAGTTCCATGGAACTTGGGTTCTTCCACTTCAATGTGAACCAAACAGCCCCTAAAGGCAACTAAAATGACGCACTTGTATTAGAAAAAAAGGAGCCTATCAAGGGAACAAATTACTATAGTCATCAAATCCCCAAGGCCTCTGTTTCTTGAAGTTAGCAACTGTGAAACAAGTATGTAACAAAAGGTTATTCTATACCAGGGAGGAAGCAGAAAGAGAGAAAAAAGGAGAGCAATGTTTATCCAGCTCACATTGATGCTATAAAAAAGTGACAGGATTAGACGCTGAGCTTCAATTAAATCTCCAGGGCCAGACAAGTTTAACAAGCCTTGTCCATGAATTCCAAGATTAGCATTGGAATGTATCACCGATGACTCCTGACATGAAACCCAGTATGTCATTAGAAAACACTCAATTGAAATAACTAATAACTACTAAAAAGGTAAGAGTTAGCGGATGGACTACCCTGAGAACCACCAAATTGCTGGCCTCAAGCAAGGAAGTGGAAACTAATGCATCCCCACCCCCGTTAATAAGCATTTTGGAGTTCCACATCAGAAGCATCTTTACAGACATTCGTAAAGCTCCAAATACCTAAACTTAATTAAAAAAAGAGAGTAGCATTAACTAAATAACTTACCATATCAATCAATAAAGCAAGCTAGCTCTAAATGCCCTATCAAAATCATGAAGGGTTATACAACAGATGACCTTTATATACAACTCTTGATCAAAAGTTGCAAAATGTGTAATTCAAAAAAAAAGAAAGAAAGAGACCAGACAGAGAAATGGGCCAAACAAACACTGAAAATAAGGAAAAGTATATATAAATTTCTAAAACAGCTTGTACATTATGGCATTAGTTGCTCAATGCAGTTCTATCACATTATGACATTAATAATTCATAAATGTTTAAGAATGACTTCTAACTGCATTTTAACATTAAGAACTTCCAAGCAATCAGAACCTATCACTTGATCCAACTTTAAATAAGACAGAATTTATAAATCTGGTTTACAAGCAAGCATCAAGTAGGAGTGTGAAACCACATAAACATGCTACCTAGACATGCTGAACAATGGGATTTGATATTCTACACAGAGCAAGCATCTGAAATTGCATAGTGAATAATTAAATAAAAAACCTTGATAATTGAGTCACTCATTAGGAGTTCTTCCGCCATGAGCTCAAACTCCGAATATGGATAACGAGTCAAGCCAAAACTCAATTCCCCACCACATAGCAGGCTAATCTGTCCTTGCACCTGTATAGTGTGGAGAAAGATAATCCAATGAGGGCAGTATGACTAAAGCTCAAAAATGCAGTCATTTACATGCCATGAAATGTGAAATTTGTTGGGAATCAGAATGAGACTGTGTGTTAGTCACAAAACAATGATGGCATCTTATAAGCATTTAATGAACTCGTGATAGAAGAAAGAAAAGACAGAAAATAAACAATCACAGTTGTTATAGAAAAAGCAACATGAATCATCGTAAGAGAAAGCCATCCAGATCACTAGAAGAAAGTTACTAGGCTAAATAACAATCAAGGAAAAACTAGCATTAAAACACCAATCCTTCGTACAATTTAAATAGAAGTTTTTCCAAACCTCAAAACCATATCCAGACTTTGACAAAATCTTAGAAACATGAGAAGGAATACAGTTCTAGTATTTTCAGCTATGACAGCGATAGTTTCAGTAATATTTGGACTTCAAGATAACCCTTCACCTTCAAAAGCAAAAAAGCAAGTACAACTCAATGGTTGGTGAAGTTAACTAATTCAACTAATTAAATTAGTTGATTGTAACCAAGCTTACTGGTACACTATTGCAATCCAATTGAAACAATTAAGTCCCTTGCACAACAATAGAAAAAAAAATTAAAAATAGTGCTAACAGTGGCAACTAAAATTCATTGACATTGAGAAAAGCAAAGTGGCAAGTAATTATCCCAAATGAAGGTCAAGGAATATTGTAATGAGGTCTGACCTGGACTCGACTCCAGAGAAGAGGAACAGACACCTTAGCACAATTTTTCACAAAAACATTTGTCCAAAGTGGCTGATTAGGAAATTCTAAAAGAAGAGTATCAGTCTGTGTTGTCAAGTTGTGATTGCTAACGGTAAGACTTCGAGGGACTGCATCATAAAAAGTCCCTGCAGCACCAGAGTTATTAGGGCAGCCAGAACTCCTACCTCCTGCAAAAATAGCAAAGTAAATCACCATAATTATCCTATGTTATACTTTAACATATGCATTACATTAATTTAAAAAATGTAATAATAACATTTTGGATTGTGTATAAACATAAAAAAGGTAATATGCCAATCAGAACCAGCAAAAAAATACATTAAAACCATAAGCTGAACTTTCCAATTGAAATAGTCAGATGCTGATCATAACACAAGAATGTAATAATGACATTTTGGATGGAATGCAAATAAAAAACAGGCTTATGCCAATTGGAACCATCAAAACACTCAACCATGAGGCTAATTTGACAATTGAAATGAATTGGAAGGGTCAAAAGAATAATGCCACCAAATCACACCCAAAGAATAACAATTCTGATCAACAGATGAAGACAATTCATCGAGAGATGGATTATAAACCTTAGTAGGTAATTTGTGAACATCCGTAAATAACAAGTTCTTGTTTGCAAACTTCTCATCAAAGAGTTGAGGGCAGATTATATTGAAATTATGACATAAAGTAGAAGTGCAAGATGTAAGTTGACAAAATGTGAGATTATTGTTACACAAAATAGGGCCATAATCTGCAACTAGATAAAAAAAAAAAGGTGTAGCCATAACAAAATTGAGGAAAAATACAATCAAATGACCTTAGAATGTCAAATTTTAAAATTGCAATGCAAAACATTTTGCAGACATTATGTGAAGCAGCTACAATATGGGTAACTTCTCACATATACATGCCTGTATGCCAAGAACAAATGCAGAAAACTGGATGATTGCCAGCTAGTTGCCTGACCTTCATCCATATCTATGGTTTAAGATGCATATGGATTCTCAATCACAGTTAGTGGGCAAGATGCTGCACTCCAAAGTAGATGACTTTGGTCTGAAACCAAACATAGGAGTAGAAATATTGGTTTCTACTTTCAAGTTCAGGTCCCTGCATAAACCACCCATGTGGGAGCTTCTCATAAATATTAAACAAAAGATGCAGATGAATTCAATGGACTGCAAAAGAAAACATTTGAGCTGGAAAACAGTAAAAGCAAACGAAGCCATGATAAGTGAAGAAAAAAATACAATGCATGCAATACCGTTCATGTTGCATCAGAAAACCAGAACTCACCGTGAACATAAAATTTTGGATCCTCATGTCTGCTGAAAATATCAATAGAAACTCGACCTCCTCCGCCCCCAGCAACACCATTACCACCTGAAGCACTTATCTTGCCACTTCCTTTCCTGTGCATGATAAAGCATATTATAGAGGAAGAAAATTAAATAACCGCTCAAAAAAAATTAAATTCACAAATAAATCCCATATATGTGCACTGACTAAATACAAATTCAAAAGCATATTGTAGAAGAACAAAGAGAGCCTACAGCATTAGTATTAGCAAAAAGCACATACTTGGAACCACGGATACATATGCCTCTAGCTTGCAACCTAAAAAAGCTAGAGTGGAAATCCTACAGTATGAACCTCCCATATCCCATTGGAGTGTTTCTAGGTTTCAAGATTTTTAGTAATTGATGAAAATGTGAATGCAGAAGGCTAACCCAGAGTACACCCAGATCACACATATGCAGGTGTTGAACAAAGAATTGAACTTAATGAAGTATAACTATCAATAATGCAGTATAAACTAAAAAAAAAAAAATTCCAATTCTAAGCTAGTTTAGATTCATAGCTAGAGCAGCACACCAATCCTTATCATCTCACAGATGATAATCATCCAGGTAACAGGGTAGAAAGGGATCTACGTGGGGGACCTTAACAAAATTTTCACATCGAATAAAAAGAAAAATTGACAGAAACAGTGCCCATGGTTCATTCAAGAATGCTAAAAACATAATAAATTTTAAGTTGTGTATGCAAATTTTGCAATTCGGATAGCAAAACACTGGCATAGTGGCATAGCCAGAAGCTGAAGGGAATTACAATTTGGAAGCAAGGATATGAATGCTCCCGCCTGACCCTCCACCGCCATAAGCACCACCTTCACCCCCATCAGCGCCAATGAACCCATTTACCTCCAGTAACTCCTGAATCACCATCTTAATCCTACCACCTCCTCCTCCCCCATAATCCTTCTCGCTACTCGTGGAGCCACCCTTGCTCCCGTAACTAACAGGATTCATCAAGCTCGACCAAGCATAGGCATCTCCGCCCCAATAATCCTCCTGCGGATGCCCTTCCTCCACATGGCAGGTTGCACCACGACCACCATGCCCCCCACCGTCCCCATGAAACCCAGACGGCACACCGCTGGTCTGCGGCGGTGGATCCCCAGCCAGCGACGTAGTATTGACCACCGCCCCCTCACCCACACTCATATTAATCGCCTGCAGAATGACCGTCCCGGCGACAATCCCGCCATCCTTCCCAATGCTCACATCGCCAGAAAGATTGAGAGTAATCGCGCACCCAGCAACCGGGCAGATAAGCAGCACGCTAGGGAAAACCGCGAGGCTGCCATTCGCCTTGACATACACATCGCCCGAGAGGTTCACGCTGGATTTGAGCTCGCAGAGAGTGTCGAACGAGCCAGAGCCGCCGAAGTCCTCGCAGGAGGAGGACGGCGGGATGGGGGCCGCTGGCGGGGGCGGAGGAGAGGGTGGGGAGTAGTCGTGCCAGGCGAGATCGAGATTCACGATCGAGAAGGGATCGTCGACCTCCGACGCAAGCGAAGCGGAGAAAAAGACGAGTACGGGGAAGAGGAGAAGGAGGAGGAGATGGAGATGGAGATGGAGATGGAGATGGAAATGGAGACGGGATGGAGCCATGGGAAGGGGAGAGTCATGAGAGAAGAGTTAGGGTTAGGGTTTGGATTTTGGGGGAAATGAAACGAAGAACGGGGAGGGGAGAGGTGGCAGAGAGAGATGCGGGGATGCGTGCTTAGATTTTCCAATTTCTTTTTTTTTCTGTTTTACAGGAGGATGGTGGGACACAAGGTCCGCACGTGTCTCGCGCCCGTTGGAATTGGTGGCGTGTGATTTGTTTTAACCGTTGGATTACCTCGAAATAGGAACTCATAGACGTCGGAATCCACGGTACGAGTTGTCTCGGGATGAGGACTAGACACGATCTCGACGCAGGAGGTTGTTGGTTTATGATTTCTCGCGTTTTGGGCATGGAGTGGTAGGTGGCAGGCTTAGTACTGATGCCGTACCCACGTGAGTACGTCGAATGTCGCGACAGGGCTGCCTCGTGATTGGCGTGAAGTTTGTTCCCCAGTTCCCGAGGCGGAGGAGTGGTGGAGATGGAAAAGAATCTTTGACAATGTCACGTGAGATGCAGGTGGAAGCCCGGGGGACATTTATATAAACTTAGTTTTGTCGTCGGAATTTAATACACCATAATTCAATTACATTTAGTCTTTTTTCAAATTAGAAATCCGAAGAATATGTTAAAAATATAATAAAAAAAAAGTCATGGGTAATTATAAAAAATTAAAAGTGTCAAATTTTTTTTAAAAAACTCATTTTAAAAAAATAAAAAAAAAATTAGTAATTTTACATACCTAATTAAATTTAATAAAAAAAGGATGTGTTATATATACCACCTAGGGAGGTTTTTGAAAAAATTTATCAGACTATAAAAGGTTATATATAATCTTCAAAAAAGTCAGCACGGTATTTGTAATAAATTAAAAATCCAAACATACCATGCATGTGCATCACTCGAGTCCGCTCAGTGCTAAAGTTCTGTTCAATGGCCGTCGGGGACAGCCCCCTCACGTCTCGCTCCGGAAAGTATCCTCCGTTTACTGCGGCTTCTATTCCTTTCACGTCCGTTGCTTCGCTTTCATCCTCGCGATAATCAACGAGGGTATGACCGACGTACTTCTTCAATTCCACCCTGACATCCATGACTATTGGCACGCCCGGGTGATGAGGGAACGTAGCCTTCTTGACAGCGTCTCTGAACTCGAAGCACATCCGCTGATTGCGGGCTTCACGCGCATTGGTTGGCATGCAGTGCGCGGAGTCGAGCAAAGTAGTTATTTTGCTCCATGCGTGGGAGGATTCAATGTCGGCCTCCAACAGGAATTCGACGAGCCATTTGTATGGACCGGAAGGACAACCACAGACCATCGCACTTTTTCTGGAGGGCTGATTTTGGGTCGTTGATTGTCGTCCGAACTCAAAACTTATAATATCGAAAACTTAATAATATGGCATATTTATAAATCGAAATTTCATAAATATATAAAACCACAATCTTAAACATATATATATTAATAACTCATAAAAATTAAA
Source organism: Trichopus zeylanicus subsp. travancoricus (assembly GCA_005019695.1). Classification (NCBI taxonomy): domain Eukaryota; kingdom Viridiplantae; phylum Streptophyta; class Magnoliopsida; order Dioscoreales; family Dioscoreaceae; genus Trichopus; species Trichopus zeylanicus. The sequence goes on from RXID01014896.1 coordinate 689,157, forward strand.
TCAATAACTCATAAAATAAACATCAACCATATAATTATATATTCTCAAATTATCTTATATCAAATTCACATATATAAAAAAATAAATAAACATAATTTGAATTTCTAATTCACGATACAACTTAATTGATATTCAATAATTAATATATAATTGGTATTTAACAACTCATATAAATAAATAATTGACATACATACATAATGGTTAATCCAAATTATAAATAAATTAGCATATTTAAAATTAGTAGTATATTCACAAATACATGATGTTCCAAACGGGACCACGACATGATGCCTCAAAAAAATTCGTGACACAAATATATTATTATTATGATATATGCGAGTAACAGTAAAATCGATTTTCTCATAATCACATGTATATTGACATAACCACCATTTGACATCTAATGATCAAATAATGTCATGAATTACAAGGGAGATGGCAAAGTCTAAACTAATAAAAACATGAGATTTCACAAGATATTCACAAACTATAAAAGTTTATCAAGGACACATGCACAAATTTTTTACAAAAGTTAAATATGAATAAATACAAATATATACCAAAATCTAACAAATTTTTTATAAATTCACATGCATGATTTTTAATATTTTCAATAACGTAATTATATATAATATATATATATATATTATATTACGAATCACGATGTAATCATAAATTTATATAGAGAACATGTTAACAAATTACTTCAATAAGTAACTTATAAATCATTAAAAAATATATAATTCACAAATTAAATATTACTTAACATTATTATGAGTTTTTCATTCACTTGCCTTTTGAGAAGATCACGATAATAAAAATAAATATATGAGTCCAAGTTACATCTGAACTTAATACATATAACCAACTAACTTATAATTTAAAGTCATATAAAATATATTTCTAAATAACATATACTCAACTCCAAATCTAATCGCTCACATTGATATTAATCTAACATATACTGGAAGCATCATACAAATTTTAGTTAAAAAAATGTGTCATAAACGTTTTATTCAAAATTTACGTCCAATACATGAACCGGTCATAATAATTTCAAAATCAAAAGTTGTAATACACATCTACCTTGATATTAAGACTAATAAATACATTGTTGCAAATGGCTTATTTCTAATATCAAATATAGTACCCTAATAATTTAAAAATCAAAACTTATAATATACATCATCTTGATATTTGATATTAAAGTCAATGATTATACGTCACAATAAATCTAATTTAGTCAAATATCTAATATCACAATAATTTCAAGATTAAAGTCTTTAACTTGTATAATTGATTTTTAAATTACATACATGAACTTCTACAATTTCAAAATAAAACATTAACTTAGATTGAAATATAATATAACATCGACAATAAAAAATAATTTGGATAGATTCTGAAGTTGAAATTAAGGAATTTCTTTAATTCTGACTTTTAGAATCGAACCGAACACTACACACTACTGAAATTAGAGAATTGGACTTTTAATTTCTCAAATTTACTTTAATTTTAGAGTTCTTAAATCCATCCAAATAGAGACATCGTTTAATTTGGAATCACGATTAAAATTTAAATTAAAAAAATATTTTTATAATTTAAATTTTTTATTAAAATTAATTTTACAACAAATTAAATTTTAAAAAAGTATTTAAATTTTCATAATAATTTAATTTAATAATAAATATAAAAAAATATTAATTTTATAAGATAATTTTTTTTAAAAAAAATACTGATTTTGATGATAATAAGCAATACCTAAAGAGGTGCTTGAAGAAGACCTCCGATAGTTTTTGGAGAAAATGCATTAGGATTTCTTTGTTGATGGTGCTTGTACTGCATCCAATGCGTTGGATAATTAATAAAAAATTATAAGGAATAAAGAAAACAAATAATAGACGAGCGAGATAAGAAATAAAATTTAACGCCGCACATTTGACCTGATCCATTGGTCCAACCGACATTGAGCTCCGCTTCGCCTCAAACAAGCGGGAACCAAAAGCCTTCCGAAATTAGTGCATTCGCTCGCGCGAGAGAGAGAGGACCCAAATCATCCGGTCAAGAAAAAAAAGGGGAACCAAACAGCTTTTCCGAAAGAAATTAGTTGACGCGACAGAGAAACAAAAGAAAAAGAGGAGAGGAGATTCGTCTCTCTCGCCTTCTCTCGTGTCCTCCGTTGCTCTTTCTTGCTCTCATCACCGGTGAAGAGGTGGTCCTGATGCCGGTGCAGGTAGCTCCGGTGCGCGGGATGGAGGAGAGGCCGTTCAGAGCATCGACAAAGACGACGGTGGCGGTGGCGGTGGCGGTGGATAAAGACAGGAACAGCTTGCACGCCGTGAAGTGGGCGGCCGACCACCTCCTCACCTACAACCCGGCCGTTACCCTCATCCATGTCAGGGACCCGGCCGCCACCCTCTTTACGTAGGTATCCTCCATCTTTTCTCCATAAAACAAAATGAAATTTTAATTTGTAGTAGAACTTGATGCTTGCTATTTTTATGATTTTCATCGACTGTGTTCGTCTGCTTTGCAAACGCAGCCGAGGCAAATCTTGACGGAGGAAGAGAACATGATTATGAAATAACGGAGTTGTTCCTTACAAGGGTTTCTGTACTCGCAGAGGGTAAATCTTGTTTCTTTTTCTTTTTTTGAGCAAACAGAAGGGTAAAACTTTGTTGTCTTCAAATAAAGAAATTTCATATTTAATCCAATCTTAGTATATTTCATCCTCGATGATTTCTTCAACAATGAAATTCAAGATTTGCTAATATGCTTCAAAACAAACATGGCAATAGAGATCAAAGACACATGCATCAGATTGAAAATGCCGAAGATGTCTCTAAAGCCATTATAGACTACATCAATGCCAACGACATAAGCAACATCGCAGTCGGCGCCTCGAATAAAATGGTCTTCACGTTCGCAAGGTTTCTTTCTTCTCTGTTATGCGCAGCTTCTTATAAGAACTTTATGCTAGTATTGATTTTCTCCATGAATGTAGAAAATTCTGTAATCCCACGTGGCTGAACGCTTGTTCAAGTTTGCGTTGAGAGATACCAAAGTATTTTAAAAACCTAATTTTATGAGATATAAATTTTTTTTATTATATATATATATTAAATTTTTTTTATTTAATATTTAATATGAGATTAATTTATCATATTTAATATTATAATAATATTTCTTTTTAGTTGTGATTTAATTATATTAATTTTAACATTTTAATTAAATTTTTTTTATTCGACTAATTATACCGTGTGATTTATATTAATAGTTTTTCTTTTACTTTTTAAAAGAAATTAATATACTATTCAATTTAGTCGCATTATTTCAATAGTTTCGATCTAAGAGTTTGTATAATTTAAAAATTAAAATTCTAATACTATTTATTAAGGAGTTGAAATAATATCGAATAAAATTAATATAGTGAATCGAATATCAAATTATTCTAAAAACTTAAAATTATAAAATATAAATTTTTTTTAATATAAATATTGAATCACGGGAGACTATTTTAATTATACCTTACATTAGCTGAGCGCGGCGATGGGTCAAGGCAATCCATTTCTGTCAGACCTCAGCAGCCAGCTGAAGCCGGATTAGAAAATGAAGAACCAGTCTGGTTACTTCCTCAGAATCTTACATATTCAAATACTTGTTCAATATAGAACATTTTAGATCAATTTGTTCTGTCATTTAGTAGAACACAGAATGGAAGGGGCAGCGTAAGTGGTGCATCTCCTGCACTCGAGAGAACCTCCATTGAGAGGAAGCCTGCAGGGGACCGGCCTCTCTCTTCGGCAAAAACTGTGCCACCAAATGTGTTGCTTGAGAGCCTCAACGGGCTGCAGCAGCCGCGCATATCCATTTCCGAAGACCCCGATTTAGCAAGGAACATGTGGTTCAGATCGGTGGATTTTGCGGAGTCGGTGGAGCTATCCTCGGCCGCCCTTGAGAGCCCTCCCGATTCTCGGTCTCCGAATGGCCTTATGTAAGCAATAGAAATGGACCTAGAAAGAAGAATACTTGTTTGGATAAAATTGATGGTTATGTTCTTTAAATGGCATTGTACTCGCAGAGTGATTTTGCAGCTGAAATGAACAGAATAAGGCTTGAGCTTAAGCAGACAATGGACATATACAATTCTGCTTGCAAGGAAGCAATCTCAGCAAAACAGAAGGTCAGTGAGTTACACCAGTTGAAAATAGAAGAAGCCAAGAAGGTGGAGACCTTTCGACAAGCAGAAGCTGCAGCTCTGGCGCTGGCGATAGAGAAAACAAAATGCAAAGCAGCCGTGGACGCTGCAGACTAGAGGCAAAAAAGAAGCTTGATGCAGAGATGAAGGCGAGGCAGGAGTCGGAGGAGAAGAAGAAGGCGCTGGACGCCCTAGCCCAAAACGACGCCCGGTATGGGAAGTACAGCATCGACGAGATCGAGATAGCAACAGAGACGTTCGCGGGTAAGTTGAGAATTGGTGAGGGTAGGTATGGGCCTGTGTTTAAAGCTTCATTGGATCATGTTCCTGTTGCTATCAAGGTCTTGAGGCCGGACGCATCACAGGGGAGGAAGCAATTCCAGCAAGAGGTAGTACAAATTTTACTTGGCTTATTTGCATTCTATTACCGTATGACTTATATAGAGAGTGCTAATCACATTAGTCGCGATTATCATGTTTGATTCATTTCTTGTTTTCTTATAGGTTGACGTGCTGAGCTACATTAGGCATCCAAACATGGTGTTACTGCTCGGTGCCTGCCCGGAGTACGGATGTCTGGTGATTGAATATATGAACAACGGCAGCCTGAAAGACAGGCTTTTTCGACGAGGCAACAGGCCGCCAATACCGTGGACGGTGCGGTTCAAGATCGCGGCAGAGATCACCACTGCCTTGCTCTTCCTTCACCAGGCCAAGCCGGAGCCTCTGGTTCACCGAGATCTTAAACCGGCAAACATACTTCTAGACCGCAACTACGTGAGCAAGATCAGCGACATCGGCCTCGCCTGGCTAGTCCCGCCGTCGGTCGCCAACAGCGTGACGCAGTACCGAATGACGTCAACAGCGGGGATCTTCTGCTACATCGACCCAGTGTACCAGCAAACCGGCATGCTCGGCGTCAAGTCGGACGTGTACTCCCTCGGCATAATGCTTCTACAGATCATCACCGCCAAGCGACCCATGGGGCTGACGCACCACATGGAGCGGGCGATCGAGAAGGGGACGTTCTCGCTGATGCTGGACCCGGCGGTCAAGGCCTGGCCGGAGGAGAACGTGCTGACGTTCAGAAAGCTGTCACTGAAGTGAACGGAGCTACGGAGAAAGGACCGGCCCGACTTGAAGACGGTGGTTCTGCCGGAGTTCAATCGATTCGGGAACACTGCGAACGAGTATGAAGAGCAGAGAGGCGGCGGCGGCGGCATGGGCAGTGGCATCAGCATTGGCGCCGGTAGCCCACGCAGCACGTCTTTGCAGCAGCCGTCGCAAGAATCAGAATGAGAGCAGGCCGTAGGTGGTGTCTGATGCGTGAGACGTAATGATGTGGGTCGCGGAGATAGAGATGAAGATGGCAGAGAGATTAGAGAAAGGTTACGCGCGCATGGTTTTGTACTAATATGTCTTAATGATTAATAAAAACGGGTTAATCATCATTAAAAAATATATTAATGAAAAATTGGTTCCTATTCTCAAAAAAAATTTAAGCCTGCGTTCTCTTCCACCGGATTCAATCTGAACCGTTGATCGTATTTATTTTACAATCTGACGGCGTCCTGCCCTCCCTTTTTTTATCTGGAGAGAGAACGAAGTTCCTCTTCTCGCGAGCTGGAGATGATGGCGTCTTGGTGCTTGTCCTCTGCTCCTACTTACTCGGTAACAACACCAACCTCTGGAATCCCTTCTCAATTTTCTTCGATTAATCCAAAGTTTATTCGAATTCTGTAATCGTTGTTGCAGGGGATCCCCAGAGTTCTCGTCTCCAATCCCTCATTCTCTCTTCCGATCAAAACCAACCATTTGTGTCCTAAAACTGATAGGAAACGCAGAATGAATGCCCTAACGAGGAAGGTCGAGGCTTTACCGGAAGTCGATCTTGCTGTGAATGAAGCCGATTCGACCGCTGAGGCCAATGGTCGTTCACCATCTCCGAAATTGATTTATTGTTGAAAAAGTTGAAAACTTTGATTTATCTGTTGATTTTCAATTGTCAGTGGATGCATTTCTAATACTTCTGGTTTACTTGCTTTTGAATTTCGGAAATTTACGAGCTTTGTAGGATCTGTTTAAGTAACATGGAACCGTGATTATAATTAATTTTATCGTATTTATTTGGATGAATTTTGTGTTTCTTATCCATTTTTTTACTCTACAAACAGCAACTTTTCAGTATTCACGTGATGTCCCTTCTTGAGTAGCATTCATGTTTTTTCGCTTCTGTGGATATGTTGCTCATCTTTTTCTCTTTTTCTGAAAAAAAGGAGATTTTTTTTTTGTCTGATACTGGTGCAGATATTGGGGTTGTGAGCATCCACCATGTTGGAGTGCTTTGTGAGAATCTCGAGAGGTCGCTTGAGTTCTATCAGAACATCCTGGGTATCTGATCTTCTGTGATGGAATAATTTATGCCATTTTCTTCAGCTAAATGGCTTATTGATTTGTTTAAAATGACAGGTTTAAAGATAAATGAGGCGAGACCTCATGATAAACTTCCATATAGAGGTGCTTGGCTTTGGGTGGGTTCTGAGATGATTCATTTGATGGAACTTCCAAATCCTGATCCCTTGAGAGGACGCCCTGAACATGGAGGCCGGGATCGACATGCTTGTATTGCAATAAAAGATGTGTCCAAGCTCAAAACAATCCTTGATAAGGCTGGTAGGTTACAACAAAGATTATGTTGTTGTTTCATAAATACATCTTTAATAGCAAAATATAGTTCCATACTTCATGCATCTTATATGCAATCTCTTGTAGTTTCATTTATGATCTCCATATAGTTATTGCTCTAGATTGTAATAATAGGCCTAATACCCAACTTAAGCAGTTTAAATGTGATGTTGGACTTCCAATATTTGGCTTGAATTCCTATATTCATGGTCTAGCAAAAAAGAAGATTAGTACTAATAACATCTGAATTTAGTTGTGCTAAAACATCATTTGCCTTAGAATCTAGGTTCCATCTCCCCATGGAATCTGGATTATTACATGGAAATTTGTGATCTTTCATCACGAATTATGTTTTTGTTACACTGATTAAAATGAATCTTGAAAGTTCCACCTCTCCCTGAGTTCCTGACTGGATGCTTCATTATCTGTTTTTTTTGGCCCCAATAATGTGAAGGCAGCAAATTGGCCATTAATTTTCTGCGTTTGTGATAAGCCATCATAATTTATCTCAGATTGCTCTTGTTGCCTTCAAACCTCAAATTTTCTGGATCCGTTCTCCTTTGATGACCACAAGTTTTACCACTACTGTCTGATTGTCAAACATCAAAACTTCTTGACCACACTCCTTATGGGTGGTAACTTCCAGGCTATCTTTTTGTTCATGATTCATAGAACAATCACTGTTATGAGGTTGAAGTCCTTGAGGCATGCTCTATAATATCTGGCAAATAATTACCAATCCTTGTTTTCTCCTTCCACATTAGAAGGTTTTGCAACCTTCTTCTGTTTTCATGGGACGTCAATGTAGCATTCTCTCTTTATGAATTCTGATGGGTACCTTGAGCTGGAGATGGAGTAACTGACTAGTTGCAGTTTGTGTATAATTGAACTGCACTAGAAATAGGATATCATTATTTTCAAGTGCTAGCTGAATATAATTTTTGCATTTGCTCTTTATGTTTCTTGTTTCTGTGCATGATAAAAAAGACTAGGTGCATAGTTCTATGCCGTGTGAGACTTTTAAAGCCTGGGAAGCTCATGATGCTTTATTATCAATGTCTGCAGGAATCAGCTACACACTTAGTCGATCTGGAAGGCCTGCCATCTTCACACGAGACCCTGATGCAAATGCGCTGGAATTTACACAGGTTGACTGACCATCGACGCACCAAAACCTCAATAGAGTATGATGTTGATTGTATATAAATTAGATTCCACACATCATTGTCTAATTATTATGGTGTTTGTCCACAGGACACACTGCGATTGTCTATTTTCATATTTAACGTGTTTTAAATTAAGAAATCATGCATACTTGATCATAAAGCCATAATAATTTTTTCTTTTTTAGCAAGGCCATTAATAATAGTTTCTTATTTCCTTTTTCGTCTTTTAATCTGTGTTCCAGACTCAGGACAGCCCATCCATGTCCACATGAATGTTCCATCATGTGTCACCTGCATGATAAATGCTGCCTCTCATGAATCCCAAACACCAATATGGTATTGTTTTTCCTTATTGAACAGCAGTGCTGCATTACCTGATTCTTTTGGGATATGACTGTGAAGTCTGCATGAGAATTTCTGGATGGAATTGTAGTGGGGCGTCATTGGATTGGTCACCTGTGGTTGATTGACCTGACTGGTTAGACCATGGTCACCAACGTCTTCATCAATAGAGCGATAAAACTTGGAAACTTCGCAGGAACGTAGCACAAAATTCACAGAGAATTCAAATTTCAAAAATTGTAGGTTAATTATTCATGAAGGATATGAGTTACAACGAGACGATGGAAAACTACAAGGTTTTAGTTGAAGTCCTTATCTGACCTGACCGCTCCGGCGGAGCAAAACACAGTTTTTTTTTTCTGACTTTTTTTATTTTCTTTTAGAGCATTTTTTTTAAAGCTTATCTAGAAGGGAAAAAACCAACTAAGCAAGATATAAGCCAAAAAAGGAAAAGCAAAAAATGTATAAATAACAAAAAAAAATTGTCTGCATTAGCAACAAAATTAAAATTTAAAAGATAATTTGAAACAGCTGTCAAAAAAACCAAGGAAATTTGTTTGTATTAGCTCCCAAATGGCTAAACACAGCACATCGCGTGTTCACGCCCAGCGCGAGGCCCTCGTGACGGTGATGTCCGGCTTCGTCTGTTTTTTGGGTCTTTTGACGAGCTCGAGCTAAGCGAACCAAAACCAACTTCGCCCAAAAACATATCCGAGATCTCGCCCGCCCAATCTGCCTCAGGATTTGCGGGCATGTCCGAGTCGCAGATCCCTAGGGGACAATCCCGACGCAGATGAATCCCACTAATTATAATTTGCCGCACGCAAATTATATTATCTGGACATTCATTTAGTCAAACCACCGAACACCGTCCCGACCAATATTTTTTCGCCACGTGATCAGTCTGTGCGAGGAGCTGACTTCGTCGCGTATGCATCTGCAAAGTATAATAAATGAGCAACAAGCAAAAAATAAATCCGCGGAAAAAAGCGTAAAAAATCAAAAGGGAGTGCTATATAAATCGAATTTGGGAAGAGTGAGAGAGAGAGGAAGAGACAGAGGAAGAGCTTGGGGGAGGGATGGCGACGGGGGGGGAGAGGGCGAACGGAGGGGAGGAGGAGGTGGAGGAGGAGGAGGAGGAGCCGCAGGGCTCGAGCTTGACGATGGAGCGCGTCGCTGCCGCGAAGAAGTTCATCGAGAACCACTATCGCGCGCAAAGGAAGAACATCCAGGAGCGCAAGGAGAGGTCCGATCGTTCCTCCTCTTTCCTCGTTTCTGGATCCTTTTTCAGTTTGATCTGCTTCGTATTCGGTAGATCTCTCTCTGCGGAGAGGGATTCTGTTGTTTCGTTGAGATCCCTGACGTGAATGCGAGAATTGGATGGTGTTTGTGGATCGTAGAATGCGGGTTGATTGGCTTTTTGATCAGCGTGTGGGATCGCTGGGGGATCGAATGGGAGATATTTGCTCGTTTAGCTGATCTTTTGGTGATCATTATGTTGCGGTTAATGAGAAAGGAACATAGCGAGATGCTAATTGGTGATTTAATTTTGTTTTTTTAATGATATTTCTGCTATTTTGGTATGATATTATTAATTCGGTATGCTAAAGGAAATAAAAGGAATAGATGTTGATTTGGATATACCTTTTTTAGCTAGTTTTGCTGAATTAGTTGGTATTTCTGTTCCATTTTTTGACAAGTAATTGATGCTGATGAGTAAAAGCAACCAACAATGTAGTTTTGGACTTGCATTCATAGATGAGTTTGATTTAGTAACTCATTTAGCCGGGATTTTGTAATTATAAGTGTTCTATGCAGAACTTGTGAGAATATTGGTGGATATGAGTTCTTCCCTTATGCTTTTACTAAATCAGCTCCTTGATGGATGTTGGGGTGTTTGGTTCTGTATGATGGATGGTGGGCTTTTAAAAGCAAACAACTTGGGGTTTGGCTATATGAGCTGAACAAAGTGTCAATTATATTTCATCGGTGAGATAAAGAAACACGACAAACTGCTAGGATTGATTGCCTTTATTTTTTGACGTGGCATCTCATATATGGTGGATCCATAGTTGTTGCCTTCTTTTTGGAGAAAAAGAGCAGATTCACCATATTGTTGAATATGAGATCCTAGACAAGGTTTTAATTTTATCAAGTTTTTTGTCGGGAAGGTGATTTGGTCTTAACTATATAATGCTAACAGCAATGCAGAGTGGATTTACGATTGGCTGTACTCACAGGGGTTCATGTTATAAGTTTTGTCTTTGTCAAAAATTTTGTTCTCTTGTATATCATCTGAGACCAAGCATATATTTCTGTTGTATATTCACATGTCCTAGCTTGAAGATTCAAATCACTATCCATGTATTGTAACACTGCTGCTCAGGGATAATATGAACTGATAGATTTCAAAAATTAGTTTTGAAAATCAAAAGCTAGAAACAGCAGAAGAACCATCCAGTCTGCTTTCTCTAATTTTATGATATCTGATCTAAACTTCTACTCTATTGAAGCATCAAATTTATGGCAATGGTCTCAAAATAGTGTTATTTTGTTTGGGATAAACGTTTGATTTTTATCTGTCTTTTTTTCTATGTATCCTTCACTCTAATGACTCTGGATACATGATGGCATGTTACAAAATTTCTTGCAGGATTTTTTATTGACAATGTTAATTTTTGATGCAGACGATGGGTTTTAGAAAGAAAATTAGCTTCTTCACATGTTTCTGCGGAGGAACAAATTAACTTGATTAAGGATCTGGAGCGGAAGGAGACAGAGTTCATGCGACTCAAAAGACACAAGATCTGCGTGGATGACTTTGAGCTACTGACAATAATTGGAAGAGGGGCATTTGGAGAGGTTTGATACCCATGTATTTTATGAATTTTTTTTCACATTTTGCTGCTTTCTTTTTTTTTTATCTTTTTGCTTTTCAATTTGATGTTTCTTAGATCTGATTTGGTTCATTATGTCTTTTTTCAGTAAAAAATTCCATCTTGTTTTGAATATTATACGTCTGATAATGGAATTGCTATTTATTGTCTGTGATCAATCTACTGACTTTCTTATTCTATCTGCAACCATTTTTGAATTTTAATAGCTTGTCTCTCTTTCAGTGTCCTACAAAAGTTTGCTATGAGGCCTCTGGATTGACATTTTTTTTGGCTTTACAATCTTCTATGCCACAGGTCAGGCTTTGTCGGGAGAAATCCTCTGGAAACATTTATGCTATGAAGAAACTAAAAAAATCAGAGATGCTTAGTAGGGGACAGGTGTAATTTCTATGCCATTTTCATTTTCTTTAGGATATTGCACTGCATTTCCTAAGTGAATCTTGTCCTTGGATGTCAGTACTCTCTTCTTTCTGATGATTCTGTTTTTTCATTGTTTTTGTTTGCATTCTGCTTGGTTTCATAGGTTGAGCATGTAAGAGCTGAGAGGAACTTGCTCGCTGAAGTTGCTAGCCACTGCATTGTGAAGCTCTACTATTCATTTCAAGATGCTGAATACTTGTATCTGATTATGGAATATCTTCCTGGTGGAGACATGATGACCCTTCTGATTAGAGAAGATACCTTAACTGAAAGTGTCGCTAAATTTTACATTGCCCAGAGCATTTTGGCTATTGAATCCATTCACAAACATAACTATATTCACAGGTTAATATTTTGGTTTTCATGATATGTTGTTACACTGCGATTAGGAATGGCAAAATTTTGATACCAATGGTTTTACTAATTTGGTTTTCAACCTCTCTATTCATGCAGAGATATCAAACCTGACAATCTTCTGTTGGACAAGAATGGTCATATGAAGCTATCAGATTTTGGCCTATGCAAGCCCATTGACTGTTCAACTCTCACAGCTTTGAATGAAAATGAACCCATGAAAGATGAAAACCTTAGAGAACCAATGGATATAGATGGTGGCATCTCTGATACAAATGAAGGTCATAGGTGGCAAAATACTCATGAACAACTTTACCACTGGCAGATGAACAGAAGGAAACTGGTACGCCATTTGTGTTGCATTTTACCTTTCTCTTGATGCTCCTTTTTGCCTTACATTTTTCAGTCATATGCCTTCTTGTTGTTCATTCGCTTAAGAAGTAGATTCCCTGAAGGTATCAAATAAATAACATGCTGTCAGTTTTTGTCTTTCAGGCATTCTCCACAGTAGGCACGCCTGACTATATTGCACCAGAAGTGTTGCTGAAGAAAGGATATGGAATGGAATGTGATTGGTTTGTAAACATTGGTGTTCTCTTTTCCACTCATATTCATGATAGGTCATATGTTAAACTACAGATTCCAAAATGGATGTCTTGATTATTTTTGTCCTGCATGTGTAGATTTTTGCTTATTGATTTTTCTAAAAAGGAACTGACTGATGGACAAATTATGATTGTCGTTCCTGAATTTTTCCTTCTGCACCTGTAAAGTAACATAAAAGTAAAAAACAAAGATGATTTTAGAATTTCTTTGCATCTTTCCTGATTTACTCTCTCCTGTATTGTTGTTCTGTGAACTTACAGGTGGTCATTGGGTGCAATAATGTATGAGATGCTCATTGGTTATCCTCCCTTTTACTCTGATGAGCCAATCACCACATGTCGGAAGGTGAGTCTTTTAAATACATTGATTAGGATTTCTATAACATATCAACAAAATATTCAGAATTTTGTAGAAAATGGTCATTCTTCTCTGATGAGTGACAGAATATTAACCAGTAGATTGATGATGCAGGATTGCAACCAGATAAATGATACTACACTTAGCAATTATAATGAAATTTGATGTTCTGACAACAATCGTTGGGCCATTGAATTGATTCCAGCAACTGTATTTTCCATGTGCAATGTATTTCTATTAGATATTTGCCTTTTGTCAATATGAACCTCTACACATACTTTCTTTACAGGTCCCATCACTATTTGCTTATAGTATCAAAAGCACATAATTTTTCGTGAATTACTTTGTTGTATCACATCTCTCAATTGATCTATTAAACTTCTATGTAGTATATCCAACTTAACATGGTTATCTTGGCAATTATTTTGGGTTGTCATGCTTTTGTTTTCGCCAAAAGGAGAACCTTGGAACGATATTTCGAAGGCCAGTTCTGTGACTTCTATCCTTCAAGGATTTTAAACCATGTTTTCAAGCAAGGACTAGTACCCAATTCTTATTCTTTTGGGAATGTATTTCTATACTGAATATCTTCAATCAATCACCTATGCTGACAATCTTTCAGATTTAGTACAGTCTTTGTACCTTAATAGTAGGATTAAGTTGGTTAAGTGAACTACATATACCCCTTTAATGTTTACTTTTTTTGTTGGTATTCTTTCCCCGGTAATCTGATGCAAGTTTAGCATATTTTATTCAGATTGTCCATTGGAAAAATCATTTGAAGTTCCCTGAAGAGGCACGGTTGACACCTGAGGCAAAGGATCTTATATGTAGACTCCTTTGTGATGTTGATCACAGACTAGGCAGTGGAGGCGCGCATGAAATAAAAGTATGCTAGTCCATATCTACGCACTTGTTTGTCTATTTGTTTGTTGTCCTGGTATCTTATCATTGATTTTGTTTCTTGTATTGTTTACAGGCACATCCTTGGTTTAAGGATATTGTATGGGATAAACTCTACGAAATGGAGGCAGCATTTAAGCCTGAGGTCAATGGAGAACTAGATACGCAAAACTTTCTGAAGTTTGATGAAGTATGGTGCCATGTTAAATTTACTTACTCTAGGTGGCTACTGGTTCAGTGTTCTTTTTAAATAGGTTTATGTGACCTACTTTCAACATTCCTCAGTTTCCATGTCTAGAATCTCCTAAAAATTATATTTTGTGCCCATAAAGGTTTTCTCAGTTAGGTAGTGTGTCAAAGTTTTTTATGTGCAAACATGAAGGTGTTGGTTTTGTGATGCTATTGTCTTGCCATCTTTAGTTTTAGTTGCTGCTCTTATGATACTCTTTTGAACCATATTCCAGGTGGAACCTCCTCCAGCAAGAACTGGTTCTGGACCCTCAAGGAAGGTATACCAATTTTCCTTATGTTAGTCAGCTAGAAAATATTTTTGATATAGGTCTAGGGTCAATTGCCTGATAAAGGAAGCTGATTTCCTTTTTAATCCACAATTTTGAAAACTGCACAAGCTTGCATTGATATTGATTGGCCAAGTTGTTTTATAAATTTTACAAACTTTTATCATTTTATGGGTTGAGAAGTTCTTGGTGGTAAAAGAGCATTACAAAGAGAATTTCCTCCTAACACATAAATTAGTTCCATGTAAAATGCAATGGAGTCTGCTGATCTAGAGCCTTCAGCAGATGTGCATTAAGCTATTTTTAGAATTTTGTTTAACATTTTGAGGTTCTGAATTGTTCATTGATAATTTATGGAGCAGTTGTTGCTGACTCCCAAGGATTTAAGCTTCGTTGGCTACACATACAAGAACTTTGAAGCTGTCAAAGGTTTGCCTCTCTCATACAGCTGGTTTGCTGTTTTACTTGCATATCAAATATGAAATCAAAATTAGCAACCTTGATTCTTTTGTAGAAACAGCTTGTCATTGTTCAACTTTGTTTTTGCCACAGAGATGAAGAGAAGCCTTTCGCCGAAGCGGCTCTCAATTGATTCCATCTTTGGTAGCACTCTTTAGCAGAATTCACAATAAATAAGCTTGCTCCCAAACTTACTTCATGATTCTTCTCTCTGAAAACACCCTGAACCCTCTCCTTCTCTCATCAGGTGATTCACTCTCGGACTCCAGAAAGAAGTCCATAAGTGAGGAATCTGATGCCAACATGGTTTCATCATCCGATCCGATGTCCCCATAGCAATTTGCAAATCTGCACTCTCTCTTGTTAGAATGCACTTGCCCCGTGGTGCAACTATTGGAGCGGCCTGCTTGTTTTTAGTCAGGTTTGCTCTAATTTGCATGATTCTGATAAGCTAAATCTAGCGAGCTAGTGAGCTAGTGTTATAACCAAACTTGCATTAAAGTGTACAGGAGTATATTGAGGAGTTTTGTATAAGGCTAGGATATTGTGTTGTGGGTAATTAATTAATTAATATTGGGGGTGGTGCTTGAGCAAGACAGGGCTCGGAAGTAACAATATTCTGCCCTGGCTGCCCAGGTAGGCACAGCAAAACATGTCTTCTCTTGTGGCAGTTTCTGATCTGGGTTTACTTGGTCATGTTAAGAGCTTACTTCCGGCTTTGTTGGATGCTGTTTATTATTGTATGTGATAAAACCTTTTACCGTTTTGTTTAGTTTTACTCATTTTTCTTCACGCGTCAACTGGTCTTTTCTTTAGTTATCTATTTTTTCCTTTTTGGGAATTTTCTGTTTTCGAATCTATCATGTTCGTTTCAAATTATCAAACAAGTGGCCTAGTTGGGTGCTGCCCTACGAAGTGTCTGTCTGCTCTTTTTTTTTTTTTTTTTTTCTGAGTTTTTTTGGTAAAGTGTTTGGTTTCATGCCGTAGGACTTTATCCCTTGTTCTGGTTGCAAATGGAGGGTCTGATCTTCAACGCTTTATTTATTCATTTATTGCGACTAACGTTCTGCAGTAATTATACTGATACCGAACTAAGTATAACATGATCTTGATCTTTTTGCACAAAAAATATTTTCGCCAAACACTGCCATTGCAGTACACAATTTTGTCGCATGTATTGCCCACAAATACATCATAAATGATTAGTTTGCCACGCTGCAGTACTGTTGAATGGAAAAAACACCCTACGCGAAAAATAATGTCCCTACAAAATGGCTAGTTTGCCGCCCTGTGGTCCAACAAAATGATAGATTCGAAAAAACACTGCCCAGTTGCAATACTGTTTTTTTCATGTTGTAAATTACAAGTTTGCCACTCCACAGTCCCAAACAATGGCAAAAACATCCTATTCAAAATATAATATCATTTTTTCTGAAACCTTCATTAACCACAATCCCTTGAACCAGATACACAATTTACAATTTGAATACATGCAAATACTTTAACGAGGCATTTTTGAAATTAAGTGAAAAGCAGTAGATAGAAAAACAAAAGAAATCAGGATCAATGGGCTATTAGAGCCATAATTCTGAAACAGGCATGATCCGTTCTCTTTTGCTTGCTCAAGTCTATGCTAAGCATCCCTGAACAAATAATGCATTCATGAAAACAAGACAATCATACAGTGTGCTGGTTGGATTGCTAGATATTCAATTTACAATCCAAGCTAGTGTTACAACAAGACGACAAAAACCATTATGTAAAAAGCTAACAAGGAAAAAAGGTTCTCATGTTCTAAACTTGCCCTTGTACATATTTCTGCAGCTCTCTTTTACAAATCTAGGTATATATATCAAAAATAAAAATTTGTTGTTAGATTTTGATGCTTCTATTGTACAGGAACTGGCTCATAAATGGCAGCAATAGATGTTATCAGTAATGTCAGCTTAGCCAAACCACACTATTAAACTATTTGTAAGCAGAAGCTTTAAGCTTTTCTATTTGGGCCCGAAGCACAGAATTTTCTTCACAAAATTCTTTCAACAATGCAAATCTTTTTCCCAGTTCATCCTTATAAAGAGATTCGTGGGATTCAGGCAACCTATATTTGAGCACAGTCCAAAGTATATTCTGTAAAATCAAATACCAAGTCAAGGTTACAAACTGATCCACAAGTTCATACACCCACAGCTCTTTCCAATCAAAGACGTCATTAACTACAGCAAATAGGATTTGAAATATTATCTTACCTCTTGATGTTGCTTTTGTGAATAGCTCCGGAGAATAGATTTTGCCAACTTATTTTGCAGAGCTAGCTTGTCACAAGCACCAGTATTGAAAATAAAACATGAAAGGTCATGTACAACCAACGAATAACTGATGGATAGTCGAGCAACAGCTCTATCAAGAGCACCTGAAATCCACGACTCAACATACGCCTCCAAAACCTTTTCATTGTCCTGCAAATTTCATCAAGTCTAGTTGTCAGTCTGTCTTTCCTACCTAAACTTGAAAAGGCAACTAAGGGCCAAGTTATCTATCACAAATCCAACTTGGCATATGTAAAGCAGGGTGCGCTGAGGATGCCGCCGGCGTGCTGCGCTCGCCCCGCGCGTGCTGAGCTCGCCGCCGGCGCACTCAGCTCGCCCTGCGCGCGTTGCGGTCACCCCGCACACGCCGAGCTCGCCCCGCGCACGCTGCGGTCTCCCCGCGCACGCTGAGCTTGCCCCACGCGCGCTGCGCTCGCCATGCACACGCCGAGCTCGCCGCCGACGGCCTGCGCTCCCTGCAGCCGCTCCGCGCTCCTTGCGGCCGGCCCGCGCGCCCTGCGGCTGCCCCGACCGCCCTGTGCCTTCCTCGCGCGGCCGGCCGGCCGCCCGAGCACGCCGCCCTCGCCCGCAGTCGCCCGCAATGCATGGCCCTCGCCCGCAGTCGCCCGCAGCCGCCCTCGCCCGCTCGAGCCCGCAGTCGCCCGCAGCCGCCCAGAGCCCGCCGCCCTCGCCCGCCCTCGCCCTCGCCCGCACGCGCCCGCACTCGCCCGCAGCCGCCACCTTCTTTGCTGCTGCGCCGAAACCCTAAACCGAAACATTTTTTTAGGGTTTCGGCCGAACCATGGTTTTAAGGTCCGTTGGGTTCCATTCCTATCCAGAATCCGGGGAATTGAAGGATTGAGAGTTAGTTCCCTCCGTTTTTATATTTAGTTTGATTTTATATCTCGAAATCAAAGAAATTGGTGATTTCTAACGGGTTTGGATTCCGATTTTGGATTCCCTGGGTTTGGGTGAGTCCCACTGCTAAATTCCCAGTGATTTTTCGTGACTTCACAGTGATTTCCAATCATTTCCATTCGTCTTCGTGCTCGACTACGTTCGT
This sequence comes from Trichopus zeylanicus subsp. travancoricus, assembly GCA_005019695.1. NCBI lineage: Eukaryota > Viridiplantae > Streptophyta > Magnoliopsida > Dioscoreales > Dioscoreaceae > Trichopus > Trichopus zeylanicus. The sequence continues at coordinate 707,434 of RXID01014896.1, forward strand.
GCTTGATCATGCTCCGTGCTCGACCGCGTCCCGTGCTCGATCTGCGTCTCCGTCAGTGATCGAGCACGATCAGCGCGGATGAGCTCGATTTGTGCCTTCCGCGGTGAGTCAACGCCAGTCATCCTCGATTTGGACCTTCTGTGGTTGATTTATGGCTGCTGGAGGATTATTGAGCCTTTTATAGTTGATCTACAGCTGCTTGGCCGCGCCCGGTGCTCGACCTTGCACTGTGCTCGACCGCACCCTGTGCTCGATCTGCGTCTCCGTCAGTGATCGAGCACGATCAGCGCAGAGGAGCTCGATTTATGCCTTCCGCGGTGAGTTGATGTCGGTCGCCCTAGATTTGGATCTTTTGTGGTTGATCTATGGCTGCTGGAGGACGATTGGAGATTCTGTCGTTAATCTACGGCTGTTGGCATGCCCCGTGCTCGATTGCACCCCAACTGCACCCCGTGCTCGATCTGCGTCTCTGTCAGTGATCGAGCATGATTAGTGTGGAGGAGCTCGATTTGTTGGTCATGCGCTGTGGGGAAGAAAGGAGCAGGAGTAGTAGGAGGTGGAGAATGATTGGTATGGGTTTTTGCAAATAACCTCCCGAACTTTTTACTATTTCTTTGTTGAACTTATCCCATTGTAAATACCTTAATGATGAAGGTTTTTCTGATTTTGTTATATTTCTAATTTTTTGAATTCTCATGGTTATATTTTGCAGCTCCTAATTCATGAAACCTGCAAATTTGTTGTACATATATTGAAAGTTATCATCTTGTTCAAATTTTGTTCTACTTGTAATTTTGAATTCGCAAGTTATGTTTTTTCAATCCTGATCCATGAAATATGGCTAATTAGTGTGTTTATATTGAAATTTTGTAAATGGATAGTTGATCCAAAAATCGCGTTTGGTGTAAGAGAAGGGTTGAAGAAACAGATTGAATCACAATAAATCAATTTGTTGATCAGGTCAGATTTGTAAAGCTAATTCGTTAATTCGCTTCACTTGTAGTGTTAAAAATATTAAAAAGTCAATTAAGAATGTATGAATAAACTATGTTTTGACAAATGTATGAATATTAGATGGACGAAGAGGATTTAGATTTGTTGATAATACAAGCTGCTGAATATTGATCAAATGCTGATGGAAGAGTTGATGATTGGCATACGTGATGTTGCATGCGCCATTCAAACAATTGGAAAAGATTCTTGGAAGAAAGCCGTGTATCCAACTTTGATGAGGTTTAAGAAGGAACGATTTAGTACCGCCTTTCTGAAACTTGTATGTTGATATTTACATGAGGACGAGGTTGATGACATGACATTTGTCGATAGTATGGATGATGAGGACAGAATTGAGTGGTTTTAGGAGTTTATGGATGATATAAGTGTGCAATTACATATTTGGTAATAACCTACTAAGTTAAATTATGTATTAACCTACTAAATTGTCTTTTGTATTAACCTACTAAGTTGTCTTTTCTATTAATATATTAAGTTATCTTTATAGTAGATACAAATCATCTTAATATTTATTATGATATTTGTATATATAGTGAAATTGATTTTTATAATATAGCACTTCATTTTTAAGCATTTTTGTAAAATATTATTAATTTTAAAAATTATTTCAATAATTTCAAAATTAAAATTATCTTATTTCTCAAATTACTTACAAATAAATTATTTTCAAAAAATAAGTATATATTTTCTATGTTTATTAAAAATTATTTGACAAGATAATCACAAAATTATATTAAATAAATATGTAATTGATTATAATTTACTTACATAACTTGTTATTTTTTGACTTTTTTAAAATAGTTATTTTTTTAATTATTTTTATATATTTAATAATAACATTATTATACTTTTCTAATTATTTACAAATAAAATATTTTCAAAAAAACTATTTTTTGTTTATTAAAAATTATTTTACATTAAAATAATAATAATTAGTTAACATATATTTATATAACTCTTCATTTGTGCAACTCATTATAAATGTTTATTAATTATGAAAATTAAATTACCAAATTTTATATTAAGTTTATTATATTTCTGTATTAATTTATATATAAATTATTATCTTATGTAATATGCTAATTCTCAATTCCCATGTCAATCAAATAAAAAAATTTAATAAATTAATGGAATGGATCAATTCCATTTGTTAACTAAACAACAGAATTTTAGAATTTATAAATTAACTAATTCCCTATTTCATATAGTAAATACTCATTCAAATACTGAAATTATCTAATTCTTTTAATTTCTTCAATTTTCTGGAATTACTCAATTCTCTTGATTTCACAATTCTAAATTTGAAATCTATCCAAACGGCCCCTAAGTCAAGTTTCAAAATTCAGAATTGGTTTAGTATCTAGAAAAACTAATACGTTTTGATTGCTTGGATTATTTTGGTCGAAATTATTATTTTTTTATTTCAGTCAAAATAGTTTATATTTTAAAAAATTATATTTTAAATTATATTTGATTTAATTAAAATATTATAAATTTTAAATTTTTATTAAAATTAGCATTTTTTAAAAAAAATTTATAATTATTTTTACTATAATATAAAATATTTTTTTAATTAATTTAAATTATTTTTTTAATTAATTACTTTTTATATTATTATATTAAATAAATTATTTGATAATAAAGAAGAAAAAAAACAAGTAAGTAGAGAAATGATATCTTTCATCGAGGCCCTCTCTGTTTTTACCGCCCTCGACTCAAATCGCATCTAGTAATACAACTTCACGCCCATCGTCATCGCTAGCATGGACTTCTTCATCTTTTCTGTGTCTCCAACGTTTCCAAGCTCTTCGATCACTTTTCTACCGCGACGCTGCCCTCAAGAAGCCCAGAAAGTTCTCTCGCCACCTCAACAACCTCATCATTGGCGTGGCGAAAGCAGGCAGCGTCCTACATGGAAAAAAACTGAAAATCAACATTCAAGAGGAGCACGACAAGCTGGTATAGTTTAAATAGGTAACCGACTTCCTCGTACTATCGCCGGAGTTCTTCCGCCGCCACGACATGCACCTCGTTAGAACCATGAGCACAGAACCTCATATTCTACAATCGGAATCTTATAGTTCCACCACAAATATGTCTGTCTCCAAAAGAATAAATATGCAGGCTGAAATGCCCCAACAACCTAAAGTGTCATGATCGAGGCTGATTAGGTAATATCAAGCACCACATAATTATGCATGAAAACAACTCTTTCTTATCACAATATTGCCATTGGGAAGGATACTGAGTAGGGCAGGCTGCTAATTAGCATACGAGCAGGAAACTTCATGTTCCACATTGATTATTGACAGCTTTTAATTAATTCTAAGACACCTAAGTTCTTGGTCTTTAGGACTAATTAAAACTTCCCACTGAAACACCTAAGAAACAATATCCACACTTATCATTCTCCGCGTATATCATTTCAAGATTCCAAATTCATCATGAGGAGTGAAGCACTTTGCTATCAGAGAGGTACAAAGCTAAAATTTTCTCATATGCTACATTCTCAAGCTCAACTCATGACTCCAGTTGTGGCACTTCCACCCTCTAATCCAAGTGTCGGTATCTAAGGTTCATTGGAAACACAAATAACTAAACAAATAGTATAAACTAAGCACAATGTCCACTTGCAACAAACCCGGTCTTCCAATATCCAGAAAAAAAAAATGAAAAACAAACCTGATCTTCGAAGGAGTTAACCCGGGGTTGGATCTGATCGAGCACATACTTCGCAATCTCCTTCTGCACATCAGGATCCAATCTTCCCAACTTCTGCGCGAAGCTCTGTAGCAACTGCCTCGACACGACCAGAGGCACAACATCTGAGATAAGAACCCACTCAAAAATCACATCAAAAAATTTTTTAAAAAGCCAAAAAAATCCAAATTCCACACGACAATTCCTTCCATGGTCGATGAAGCGCTTGACATGGGAGATGTCTACGGAGGAGGAGGAGAGGACGGTGGCGAGGATTAGCTTGTATTGCCTGATCTTCTGCCTCTGATCCGAGATAGATGAGGCACTCTCCAGCATGCTCTCCATTGTTTTTGTCTCTTCCTTGCCGGTGATCCTGATCGAAACCCTAGCTCCGATTTCTGGCTTTCTCTCCTCGAGGACGGAAGGGTTTGAGAAGAATATCGGTTGGCGATAAAGCGTCTTGAACGGCCAGAACCTTCACGAACATGGCTGTTTGCGATGGTATACGGGCTGACCTTCTTCTTTGCCAACTTCAGGCCAAACAGCTCGACGTTCGTGTTGCCAGTAGAGCTGTTCCCGACGAGTGTGAGGTCGACAGGCATTGTGCTTAACATAGTTGCCGGGAAGGCCACGGCAATAGTGACAAACCCTAAAAACTGAAACGAGTATCGGCCCATACGTTTTAACCGAAACTAAAATATTTGATTAAAATTTAAAATATTTGGATCGATATTAAAAACCCTGATTTTAAGTTTGGAAATACCACCGTTTTGAAAAAATACATTGTTTTTATTCTATAAATTTAATTTAATTTAAATGATTAAGTTTCACATCTACTCGAGTTCAAATCTAGTTTTTATTTTTACTATTTTAAGTTTTTTACCCAAAAATTATACATATTTTTAAATTTAAAGTCAATAAATAATAAAAAATTTAAAAATAATTTAATCGAAGTTAATTTTGATTAAAACAACCGAAACTTATAATCGTGATTTTTGTGATCGTTTGGTTCGGTCCGGGAGTCCCTGTTGGAGACGCGACCGACGGACGCAATTTGGCTTGGGGCGTTTTCCAGTTACCACCCTATGTTTCTCCGTAATTTTGAAGTTTGTAAATATGTAAGCACTCCTGTTCTGCAAATATTCACACAGAAGTCCTTCTATTTTTAAAATGCTCTTTAGTATGGGTCAAAACGCGAAATCATTTTTTATCAATGTTTAACCTGCTATTTTACCTTAAAAAAAAAGCTTATAAGTAAATATGACCTTCAAAATTTTTTCCTAAAAGTTAATTCTTTCTGTCTCGTCTCTTTGACACTAAGGCTAGTAGCTTTATTTTTTTATTTTTTATTTTAAGATAAAAAGTTAAATTAAAATAAGTAGTCAAATCTAGTGCTAGTTTGTTTACAAAATTCCACAAATTAAATTTTAAAAATTAATCACTAAAAATTAATTTTTTTTCTTCGCAAGAGCGTAAAAGGTACTAGACCCGCCGCCACAAGCATCGGAACCGATGTCATTCGGCCCCGGCTTCGGCCCGGCCCGGCCCGTTTACGGTTTGGAGCAAGCAAAGATTTACTTGCTTTTTCATATTTTGTCTCGGAGATTTCCACATTGGCAAGGACGAGCCAACACGACACGACGAACAAAAGCCGGGAATTCCACGTGTGAAACCGTCTCTTTGTTCCCGCGGCTCAGTCAACGAAGTCAACCCCGCATTTCCGTCTCAAGCGGCAGCGGCATTTCTCAGAAATTTTCTGTGCCAAATTATTCTCCGGAAAAAATCTCATTTTCCAGCCCAAATCCCCCACCACCAAACCCCTTCTTCTTCGGACCTTCTTTCGTTTTCTTCCTTGAATCACATCCGACTTCCCAGCAGAGGAAGAATAAGCGGAGTAGGGCGCCGGCATGAGGCAGGCCGAGCGGGGCCGGAAGCTCGAGCTCGCGCTCCCCTCCCACGATGCCGGGCTGGGGAAATTCCTGTAAAGCTCTTTCTTTTTTTCTCTCTTTCTTTCTTTTTCTCATTTCGCGTCTGATCTGGTGGCTCTGGGGTTGGATTTTGAGCACTGGACAGGACGCAGAGCGGCGCTTTTAGGGCTGGGGACTTGCTAGTGAACAAGGATGGGATCCGGATCGTTCAGCAGAGCGAAGAAGGAGAGGTGAGGAGATCGTTTTGCTTGTTTGGTTAGTAATTGGACAAAAGTTGCTCCATTTGGAAAGATTTTGGGCAACTGGACAATGTTGATGCAATTTCTTGTATAATTATGTACTATTTCTTTGCAATTGATTGCAGAAGCCTTTGATAAAGGCATCGGACAACCTGTTGAGTTTGTCTGATTTAGAAACTGCGAAAGTGATTGGGAAGGGCGCCGGCGGGATTGTGCAGCTGGTCCGGCATAAATGGACTGGCCAATTTTTTGCTCTCAAGGTATTGTACTAATGATGAATTAAGTTTGATTTTATGGGGCATTGTCCTGTGCACCTTTGTCATCGTTTACAGCATATTTTCATCACATGTGGGGTAGTAAATTAAGAGAATGTGCATCAGAGAATGACATATTTATATGAAAATGCCCATATAAATGTAGAGGAAATCTGATTTTTTGGGTGGGGGTAGAAACTTAGGAATCTGATATCTACACCTGCTGATTTTTCAATATTAGCCAAACTTGAGGGTTTCTTTTGAAAACTTTTTTCTTCTGGGATTTTCAGGTTATACAAATGAATATTCTGGAGAGTATGCGGAGACAAATTGCTCGGGAATTGAAGATAAATCAGTCATCACAATGCCCATTCGTGGTTGTTTGTTACCAATGTTTTTATGATAATGGTGTAATTTCAATTGTTTTGGAATATATGGATGCTGGCTCTCTGGCAGATCTTGTAAAAAATGTTAAAACAATTCCAGAGGCTTATCTTGCTTCAATTTGTAACCAGGTCAGAATCAATGATTGAATTTTACTGCAACTTGCTCTTGGGTTTCAAAATTTTTAATTATTTTGTTTCTTAGACCATAATTTTCCAACTATTCATTTATGTAATGGGTAGGTACTTGAAGGTCTGGTCTATCTTCATCATGACAAGCACATTATCCACCGAGATCTAAAACCATCAAACATATTAATCAATCATAGAGGGGAAGTCAAGATATCTGATTTTGGTGTAAGTGTCATACTGTCAAGTTCTAGTGGTCAACGAGACACCTTTATTGGCACCCATAACTACATGTCTGTGAGTATCAACATCTTAAAAGAATCTTTTGTTTCAATTAGATATTGTTAATCATAATTTACAAGTTTCTTCTAGTTCATCATTTTGTTGATAAAACTGATCACTTCAAAGCATTAGTCTCTGATAATTTTTTTTCTCTACTGACAGCCAGAAAGAATAAATGGGGAACCACATAGCTATAGCTGCGATATCTGGAGCTTGGGTCTAATAATGCTCGAATGTGCAACAGGCCATTTTCCATATCCTCCTGCTGAGAACTTTTATGAACTACTAGTTGCAGTTGTTGATCATCCAGCACCTTGTGCACCTCCTGATCTGTTCTCCCAAGAGTTTTGTTCATTCGTATCTTTGTGGTAATTTTTTCTTCTCAGAGAAAATTTTCAATGCCATTTTTCATCAATATGGCATCACAATCTTTTTATGTCGCTTTTGAAAACTAATAACATATATTTGTTGAATATTTTTACCTTTAATATCATAAACATGTTTTCCTCTTTACCTAATTTGTTTCTTTTCATTTTCTCAGTTTGCAAAAGGATCAAGAGAATAGGCCATCTGCAAAATCTCTTTTGGTTGGAAATTAACTCTATGCTTCCAAGCGGTCAGATCAATTATTTTAGTTGTTTAACTTATTTACCCCTTATGGGTCGTTTTTCTCTTTGGATGCAGAAACATCCCTTCCTGAGCAAGTACGATGACCTGAATATTGATCTTGCTACTTATTTCAAGAATTCAGGATCTCCACTAGCCACCATCGAAGCATAGTATATTCAAGGGTTTGCATACTCAGATTCCTTTTTTCCGGGTGCTTAGGAATTCCATGCTTTGCTGTACCTAAAAAGGCAAAGAAGGAACAGGGGCCACTGTCATTATAGACACAAAGTAGTGAGTGGGAATCATAATGTTGACATGCATAAAGTGTTAAAGATGTGTTCCTTGCTGATTCAGTGAAATACAAATGGCTGCAGAGGAGCATCTCACTGCTAGAAGGTTATAGTTTGTTGATGCATATGGTGCTTTGCTGATTTGCATATGATGATGTTTGAGACAACCTGAAAGCTAATGTTTTACGGGTAGCGATTAGTCATTGTAACTTCTGGCACCTGATTCTGTGAAAAGTAATTCATACGAGATGATTGAGGGCTTGCAAACTTCCATGTACGAGGAACCATAGGAAAATTTTGTAACAGAAGCCATTTGCTTCATGCTCTGTCTATTAATTGGCTGCTTGTGTCTAATTTGAATTCAGAACTCCAGCCTTCACTTGTTATGTTTGTGAATTAATCAGCTCATTTGTTTTTAGCTACAGTTGGCTTAATTGAACTGTTTGGTAGAAAAAAAATGCTGCAATACTGATTAGTTTCGAGTGTAGGCAGGATTAAAATAAAAACACTTCAGCCAGTTTGACTTAACTAAGAGTAATCCAGAATCTACTTTTAACGAATGTTAAAAAGCTTGAAATGGAACTTATTTGCACACAGGTGTGCTTCCTGACAACATGCATGAAGCCACCAACAGGTGCATTGTAATTCTGTTAATGTGTGCATGTCTCCATCTACCTGGATTATCGGTGGAGGGTAGAAGTAGTAAAGATGAACTTATTTGCTAATTTCGGGAATGGAGTGTTTATGAAGCATATGTTTTTTGCAAATAGTTAGGGTTCTGGACTTTAATACTTTCTTATATGGATAAAAAATCCAGAGATCAAGGGTGTTTACGAGAATGAAGTGGAGAGCCTGAGATATCTGTTCTTGGAACAGAAGATGACTTGGGTCTTTTTGCAGGTCCCAAAAAGTACGAGGATTGCAGTTCAGAGTTTGATCCATCTCTCTCTCTTATGTTTTAGATTTTTCCATTTAAATTGTTAAAATTGTCGATAGTTTTGGTGTCCTGATGTGAAGGTAATGAGAATGGAAGTGAAGTGTTCTATGTTATCATTGACAACCCCTACACAAACTACTTGTTTCAGAATGCACATGGGGGGAAAGATGGCAAGCATGGAGACTCATTACACCGAAACGGATGAAGCCAGCTCCGAGAAGAGTGCTGAACAAAGTTCAGCAAAGCCCGCAGCAGATCATGTGTTGAAGCTGAACAGTGAAGAGCACCAAGAAATGAAGCGCCTCAAGGAAGAGTAAGAAGCACAGAAAATTGAGAACGAAAAACTGGTCAAAGAGTTCGAAGAAATGGACAGCTGAAAAGCGCATGTGACGAGACGAAGAAACTCGAAGAAGAAAATCTTGAACTCGAGCATGAAGTTTCGACCTAAATTGATCTTAGTCGGATTAAAGTGAAGATGTTGAGGAAAAGTGACCTGGTAGAATTTCCCAGGGAAATTTTTTTTCTTTTATTTGAATTCATTTTGTAGTAAAAGATTCTATTGGCTACCATATACAAAGACAGTCGGATTAAAGCATATGTTCATTTTATGTGGCGTTTTAGTTGGAAGATTGTCTAAATCCGATTTTAGTAACTCTCTAACAAAGCCTGAAGGGGTTTTGTGGTGCTTTTGCCCCTAAAAAGATTAAAATGGCAAATATATCCCTTACTATGGTATAATTGCGCATATACCCTTTTAGAAAAAAGTCCCTTAACTACCTACCTCAAGATTCAGTTTGGCAAATTGCATTTATACTCCTGAAAAAGTGAAATTTGTCTCTTAAGTTTTTTATTCCTGCAATACTTCAAGAAGGCGTATATATATATGCGTACAGTTCAAATTTAAGAGGGATATATCACAAGAGCAAAAAGGACATAGCGCAGGCTCACAACCATAATAATCAACTAACTGTAAGTTAAAAAGTCTAACCACATTGCGAAGTAACAGGATGTCACGGCAAGGGCAAACATGAAAATTTTAAAATTCAGAGGGGTATATCCGTAATTATGCTATATAATGGGGTTACCCTGTGATGTCCAATATTTTCGGAGGGCATACCTGCAAAGAAACAAGTTATCTCAGGTAAAGCCGTGCACTATTCAGTATTCAGTTCAAACTAAATAAATCAGCCGAATCGAAATCAAATAATCGATTCGTTTCCGGTTATTCGGTTTTCAGTTCGGTTCGATTTTGAAAATAGAAATTTTAAAATTTAATTTCGATTTCGATTTTTGATTTTAAAAAACTGTAAAAACGAAAGCAAACCTAATTACATATATATATATAAATACATAATATTGATTTTGATTTTAATTCTATATTTTAATTTGAATATAATTAAATTTAAACTGAAAAAATAAAATCAATTTAAATTTTTTATTTTCGGTTTATATCGAAATATTTCGGTTTGATTTTAATTCAATTTTTATAATATTTCAGTTCGGTTTTGAATCGAATGCACAGCACTAATCTAAGGGGCTTGGCTCTGGCGAACGGATGCATTGTCATTCTGCAAGTGCATGCATGCGTTCATTGGCAGTATCTCTCGAGTAAAAACCTACTGTATTTTTGCTCAATTTGCTAGTATCACTTCATAAATAACCTAAAAATACAGAGAAAAGGCATTTAACCCAGGGAGACCATTTCATTTTACAAATTGAGAAGGAAAAGCCCCATAATCCAAGCTAAGAAAAAAAATGCTGGTACTCATCTAGGTGAAAAAAATAAAATAAGATGTGAAGAACTGAATGTAATATTCGGTTTTACTCACAAAGGTGAGAACAACGTGGCATCTATTTTACAGTTTGTGAAATGAATATTACAAGGTACAGAGAATGTTAGGCTGTTTCGGAATTTGATCCATTTGCCATGGTCTGTCGACCATTACATCCACAGTATGAACGTTCGATTTGAATCCCTGGAGCTCAAATTCATTGTAAGACCGAGAAACTAGTTTCACATGAACTATAGAAAAATGACTAGTAGGGTTATCAAAACTGCAACTGTACATAGCAATGCCTGCAAGAAAAAAACTGAAATATGTCAAGGCATGGCTGAAATGATGCACGTTTGAAAATTAAATAATTAACAACTCAATATCTCAGAATACATTGTTTGCCAGCATCACAATTGTAAAATTCTATGCAATAAAAAATTGGTTAGTATTGATTTTTGAACAGATTATCCTATTCACATGCAGAGGAAAGAAAAAACGGATCAACTGCTACTGTGGAAGAACACAAACATTAAGCAAAACAAACAAAATGCAGAGGAAGAACACTGCTAACAGAGGAAAGAAAAAAGGAGTCCACTGCTAACAGATCACACTCACAAAGCAAAATTGCAAAATACTAGCAAATTTCTGCATCTTAATCCACAGTATTTAATTGAAGCATGAGGTGCTCTCAGATAATTTCTAGAAAATATGTGATAATTGCTAACAGATGAAGGAATTATGTCATTTTCTTAATTTTCAGTTTTAGCTTTTTTGCTGAGAACATATATTCAGTTTTGATTGGAGAGGCGATTTGACAAAGCTCACTCTTCTACATTTTGGGAATGCTGCAAAAAAGGATCCAAAGATGGGCTATTGTCTACTGCTGTCAGTTTTATGCATAGAATGCTTGCAATAAATACTATTTGAGAGAGAGAGAGAGAGAGAGACTGACAGCAATTGCTGAAGCAGCAAGGCCACCACGCTCCCTTGGATCCTTATGGTAGTATTTGGTGAAGTACAAAATTGCAGCATAATACCACATCAATGGGCAGATGCATCCTAAAAGTAAACTGCAAGACGATGATGATCATATGAGAAGAATCAACAAGAGTGAGAAAAGGTAACAGGCTGGTATACTCACGAAAACCATCCTATTCCACAACCAAAACAGGGAAGTGGCCTGCTGAACATCTCCAGGCGCGGGTCCTCTTCATCTTTAATCAAAATATACTTTCCACCAGGGTCCTCATTGTAAATTTTACCTACATACACCACAAGATGGTGGTCAGTCAGATACAACATTATATATGTTACCGATTTTTTAAAGATGGCTCCCTGATGGATATTTTGCAGATTATAAGTTATTTTAGAGCTAAGAAACAATTACCCTGTGCCATCTAGGCACTGCTTCTCTATCAAATAAGATTGCTCAGGTCCTCAGGTTCTATGCAAGTCTCTGAAAAACCTGCTTCAAATATCAAAGGTATAGGTGACAGTACTGCATTTTCACTAGCCACCTCAAAGATCATCCTTTACATTTCAGATTTCATTGTGTGAAAGTATCACAAGAGATCATCTGATTAAGGTACTAGCTCAATGCGTATCAGTTGTAGGAGATTCCTATTTCATATTCAAGATTGGAATGTACAAATGAATAAGCCATTGAAGCCACACTCTAGATATACAAGTCCAAAAAAATTCAGTAGGGCCTGCTGAGGCAGGCAGTAAAAAAATTAATACGCAAAAAATTTTCATGATCTAGGGAAATTCGAACATATACAATAGTTATGGACAACTGTCAATTTTATTCAACTTTCTGCCCTCTCTGTCTGCTTGGTTCAGGCCGTCTGATTTTCAAAAATAAAAACTGAAGTCCGATTGATAAAAGATAATCCTGAATCCTACAAGAACTTCATTCTACTCTATGTAAATTCAATTGAATTCCCTAAAATTCAACACACACCTTGGTGCCATGCCCAAGTCACAAGAGTAGTAAACAACATTGATAGCAGCAGCTTTTCCACAGGAATATGAATCTAAATTCAAGAATAAGCATAATAGGACTGAATGATCATTAAGCTAAATACATGTGAAAGCTGATCAGACATATGGGCTAATTGTACCACAACTAAAATAACTATTTCCTGACTGACAAATACACTAACTACGGCTTTGCTAAATCAGAACCGAATAAAATCCCTGAGGCCCTAGCCTGCAAATACTCCTGAGGTGTTACTTAACATCCAATAAAAAAAGGGCCAAAATTCATTTAGATTTTTTCAATATTGCAGAAAAAAAGTTTGACAGGATGTATCTCACTAAACACAGAAACTTCTACTTCTATATTCATCTTTTTTGGGTAAAAACTCTGAATCACATTAGCTCCATTTATAAACCCAAAGGAAGCAAATTTCGAACTACAATCACCAATACATAAATCCCCAAACGAATCGCGCAAAGGGAAATCCACAGCAGCAAAGAACAGACACGAATCAAAGCCTTCAAGGACAATCACACAATCAAATCCGCTGCAATCACAAAACAAGAATCAAAACAGAGCTTCAGAGAAGCAAAACCAGCACCAATCCAATCCGCACACCAAGTGAAATCAGCTCCCAGATTGAAGAATGCCCGAATCGAAGAACAAAAACCAGGATCAGAGTTCGAATTCCACGAGCCGACGATTCGAAGATAAAAGTAGAAGAAGAAGAGGGCTTGCCTGAGAAAAAATTTCGCGGAAGCAAGCGCGGTGAGGGTGCCGGTTACGGGAAAAGGGCGATAGCGTTGGTCTTTGCTTTGCTTCCGGGGTTTGTACAGCAGGTGAGCGTAAGCACCCGGGAATGGCGATATTCCGCCTGTTTTGTTGGTCAGCCTAAACGTTGGCAGCGGTGGTGCAAAGTGGGTGCCCAGCAAGGGCGGGGACAAGAAACCGGCTGAAAGGGATTTTTACGCATTCCTCCTCTAGATGTATCACATTTATATTTTACACATACTTTTTATTTTTTATTAATAGTAACTCTTTTTCTTGGACTACCTTCGGAAGTAAGTTAACAAATATTTTTTTCGAGAAATTATTTTATGACATATTTCCAAAAAGTATATGCAAAAATAAAATGTTTTTCATTGAGGTCCTAAACTTTTTATTATTCGAGACTTTGACGCGAAGGATCATGGTAGATCTGAGTGCGACCGCGAATTGTAGGTTGATCATTTTTTAATTACAGCGCAAATTAGAACAAAATAGAAAAGATAATAAAATAAAACAGAATATGATTAATTTAAACAAAGATGACGTTAATTGGGAGTTTCTTATTGTTGATGCACGTGGATTATATTAAAGAAAATACAAGGGTGGGTCCCATAGGGCATGTGGCAGATGGGATGGTTGGCGGGGATGATCAGTTTTCTTGCGCAGCGCCATGATCATGTTGTGGCGAGCCCGAGATGGGGTGGGACCGCAATTTGAGGTCATGTGAGCTGTGGCCCGCGAATCGGCCGGAAGAACTTTTGCGTCAATTTGATTTGTCCTCGTCTTCGCGGTTGCTTGTCAGAGTCACCAAAATACCTTGGGAATACCTTCTAAGAAACCTTAGTTGCTACAGTTGTGACCTCCACCCAAATTAAATTCAATGGTTCAATTTCAAATTCGGAGGTGTTAATTTAGTTCGAAACTAATAAACCCACTCGAGCTTAACTCATTTTTCGATTTTAACTAAAAATTCAATTAAATTTATTAAAAATAGTACAAATATATATAATTTATATTTTAAAGTTTTTTAAACCCAATTGTAGAGTTCAATTGATTTTTATTTTTTATAAAACTATTATTATTATTTATAACATAATAATATAATATAAATATATTTGTATTTTTTTATTTAAATAATATGTTTATTTATGTTATTATTTAGGATTATTCATTTTATTTTTTAGGTTTTATAATTATTATTTTATTATCTTAAATATATTACCAGATCCCATACATGACCCTGATCATACAGTTGTAACAAACAAACTGCTACCACAAGCTGCAACCAAATCTAAATTGACACAAAGCAAGTCCTGATTAACAACTTCCTTCAATCATTAAAAGGTTAAAACAAAATCAGATAAAATTAAAAGATCACTTTCATGCCTTCTTCTTGGCCTTGAGATTACCTCCTCTTGGCACAATCTTAAACTTCCCAGTCAACTGTTGCTGCACGGAGAAACCAAAAACAAAGTCAAAACACCACACGCACAAATCAGACAAATCAAAAGAATCAAAATTGACCACGAATACCTTCTCCCATAGCCGAGTATGATCCTCACAGAACGCAGCAACAACTGCCCCACCGCTCCCTTCTCTGTACTCAATGCACAGCCCCCTCTCCAGTCCACAAGAAACATGGAACCCGAGCTCACAACCAGGCTCCGAGCACTCCACCGCGCAGCCCTGCCTCGTCTCGCAGAGATGGCAAACCAAAACCCTTCTTCTCTCGGGTACTCGTGAGCAATCAATGCCATTCCTCTCCTCCGGCTCCTTAAAGAACACCTCCGGCACTAGCAGCGCACAACCAATATGCGCCCACTTGCCGTCCACCGTTTGCTTCACCGCCCCGTCCTCCACTGGGCAGAGGCAGCAGGCAGCAGCCTTGCCGGTTTTGCTCTCGCAACGCAAGCAGAACCAGTCGCCGTCAGGGATGGAGGTGACGAGAGGGGAGCCATAGCAGGAAGCGTGTACCATCAGCTCACAGCCATCGCAGATGACAATAGGGTCGGTAGGGTCCCCGTCCGTGCTGCGGCAAACTGAGCAGACGATGCCGTCATCCTCTTCTTCATCTTGTTTGGATTCTTGGGGTTCTTGTTGCTGTTTGATAGAGGAGAGAGGAGAAGGAGGAGGCGGAGCCCAAACGCGCTTCTTGGCGGGGAGGCAGTAAGCGAAGGCGGCGGCGGGGTCATTGATGTGGGGGTTGAGCCTTTTCTTAGCAGGAAGGAGATGGAGGTCGTCTTGGGGATGGAGGAGCTTGAATCTCTTGGAAGGAGGGAGGCCACGGAAGCAGGAATCCATTGAGAAGGCGAGGAGAATCGGTTCTGGCCTCTGGGGGGTGGAGTTTGGGTTCTGTGGTTCTTGAAGAAGAAATGGTGGGAAGTAGGAGCAGGAAAAGAGAAAAAGCGAGTATTGGGATTTGAATTTCGCGGGGTTTTATTTGATTTCGTTCGCGGAAGCGGGCGATCGGTGCTGTGGACTTGTTGGTTTTGAATTTTTTTTCTTTTTAATTTCGCGGAAATTTGCCGCCGGAGGGAAAATTTGGGAGCGGGGATTGGAGCCGTTGGATTGAGATAGATCGGCTAAACGGTGCGGATCAGAATTCCATGATTCAACCGATGTTGTAGATCGTGGCAGACCGTTGACCTTCGTGGGCTTTGCATGGGCCGATGTCCTTATACACAGCCTAACGTAAGACCAGCTTGAGTTTGTCACATTTTTATGTAAAGACCTCCGGTTTCGTCATATTTTATCAAAACCTCGGGATTACCAAAACATTTACTTGCGAAGCCATGTTATAAGAAGTGCAAAGGTGGAGGCGGATGAGCGATTGGGTCTCGCTGATAGGGATTTCCGTCTACGACGAGGGGCGAGTGCATATTCGGCGATCGCCGGAGAGGGTGCTCGGCTCTTCCTGGCATAGCATTAGGGTATTTTTCGATGTGGGAGCAGTGGGGGACATTGACGCCATCCGATCAACCTCTCACGATGGAGTATCCTCACCTACGATGCGGGATGGGGCCATGGGAGAAGGCCCTACAACCGTGTAGGATGCACAACGAGCTTCACTCCTACTCGGTGTGCACGGAAATCTCAATTGCAGCGAGGATGGGCGAGATCCAATTAGGGCTTCCTCGACGGTGAATCCTTAATTCATCTATGGCGTTAATTTTGGTGAATCCAACTCCCGATCTTGGATCGGAAGAACAAAGAAAGGAGACAAAGCTTCGACTTGGGCACGGCAATTTCCCTAATAGCTGCTTCAACACAGGCCCCGTGTTATAATCCAATTGTTATTGGTGGTTAGGATTTAGTTTAATTTAATAGTTTATTATGATATGATTTTTATTGGAAGATTGTGATTTAATTAGTTGGTTTAAATCCTATAGTCTGATCTAATACTTTTAATGCATAAATAGGATGATCTAATTTTTTTAGGGTTTAATTTTGATGGTGACGGTTATAGATGGAGAAATGAAATTTATGAAATTTATGTACAGATATATGCAAACTTCTCACTATTGTAGAGTTATGCTTCTTTTGATCTCTATATGATTATAAAAATGATTTAGAGGTTATTATTGATGTTTATTTTATGATTTGATATAGAATAGTGTAGAGATTGGTTTCGATTTTGATAAATCATAATTGGTGTTTTTATATATCATATATTTTAATGAATTTCATAAACTATGTGGAGTGAATTATTGATGATTATGATTTTTTAATATCTTATAAGTTTAAAATTAATTCCTGAGAAATTATTTTTGAAAACTTTAGATGATAATAGAATGATTTCTGTGATATGTGGTTAGTTAATTTTAGATTTGAATTTTATATTAAATGGATTCAATTTAATTGAAATGATGTTTTGAATTCAACGAGATGTTATGTGATTGAGCTTGGGTTTAAAACTATTCCAAATTACTTGGATTTGTATCTGAAATTAAAATTATTGTATTGGATCAATTTGAGATAAGTCTAATTAGTTGTATTGGATGAGTTAAACTAGATTTGAATTACATTGATCATGCTTAGGTTGAGGGTTGGATTTGGTTGAATTACTTTTGACTTGGATTTAATTCGGAAATAAAAGTTGATTGGATTTAAAATGAAGATATTGTGTAATATTGAATTATGATTATTGAGATTATATTTGACAACATACTATTGAATGAAATTATTGTGGAGTTGGTTTATTTAATTTGGGCAAAAAGTTGAATCTACAACATCTGATGGTATGGGCAAAAGGTTTAGTTTAAACATCTCTCCTTTTCCTCATTCCATTCTTATCTTCTTTTCTTGTATATGGATGCTATAGTTATGTCAGTCGTGCGTTATGTTTGTTTAGGAGTCAAGGTTGAGTGTATCAAGTTGGAAAGAGCAGTCAAGGAAAATTTGCTTTAGAGGTTGCTGTGAAGTCATCGGACCTCTTTAAGAATTACATCTTTCCATCTCTTGTTCGTTTTTTCATGCATTTAGATGGCTCCGAGCTACATCTTACTGAACAATTCTTGATCATAGTTGCTAACTTGTTTATGCTATTGTGGGAGCTTTCGGACTAGGAGCATTGAATCTCTATCATATGTTGTATTAATCTAGTTGTTTAATGGCCTTATGCTGGCTACGGGGCCGTTTGGATAATTCCTGATTTTGGAATTGAGGGAATTGTCAACTCGGTCAATTACGGGAAATAAAGAGAATTGGCCGAATTGATAATTTCGGTTTTTGGATGTACTTTTTGAGTAAAGAAAAGAAATTATCAATTCAGTCACTTTCGTGAATTCAGTTGTTTGGAATGTAAATTGAAATCAACGAATTCCGCTAATTCCCTCAATTATGGTATTTGGTTGGATTTGGAATTGGAGATATGATTACCCAATTCTTAATGAGTGAGATTACCATCATTTTTTAACATTTTCTATATTTAATTTTAAAATAAATATAGATATTAAATTAATAAATTAATTAGACATATTTTTGAAGTTTAAAAAATAAATAATATTAGAATTACTCGTTCTAATTTTGCTAATCACAATAATCATGTTTCTTAATCCATTATTGAACACACTTTAAGAACAAATCATGAAAGAACAGTTAAGAGAAAACGCAAAATAATAATTTCAAATAAGCCATTCAACAAAGCTCCATAATCTCAGAACATACATCTCTCAGTTTTAGGAACAAGTAAATTGAGGTACCAAACAGGGCTGTCCGCGCTCACGTGCCGGGGACGGAGGCCGAGGCCGGCGCGCCGGCACGAGGGCGCGGACGACCTTGACACGTGAGACGGACGTCGAGGCTGATGCACCGGTAGCGGGCGCGGACGGCCTCGGCCTTCGTCCCCGACACGCGGGGGCCTCCGTCCCCGATCTCTGTCCCCGGCCTCGGTCCCCGTCCAAGGCCTCGACCTCCGTCCGCGCCTGCGTGTCGGGGACGGAGGCCTTGCCGGCGCGCAGCCTCCGTCCCCGGCACGCGGGGGCCTCCGTCCCTGGCCTCCGTCCTCGGCACGCGGGCGCGGACGGAGGCCGAGGCCTTGGACGGGGACGAAGGCCCTCGCGTGCCGAGGACGGAGGCCGAGGCCGAGGCTGTCCGCGCCCGCTGCCGGCACGCAGGCCTCGGCGTCCGTCCCGCGTGTCGAGGCCGTCCGCGCCCTCGTGCTGGCACACTGGCCTCAGCATCCGTCCCCGACACGCGGGCGCGGACGGCCTCGGCCTTGGCCGTCGGCGCCCTCGTGCTGGTGCGCTGGCCTTCGCCTCCACTCCCGCCGCCGGCTCCGGTGTCGTCGCCGGCTCGCCGCCACTCCGGCCGCGGTCGAATTTCGGAGACTTTTTTGTAAATCGGAATAATTTCGATGTATTATTTGTAAAAATTTGAATTTTGAGGATTTGTCTGTAAATCAGAGTAATTTCGGGGTGTTATTTGCAAAAAATCGAATTTCTAGGCCTTAAATATAAAAAAAATAAATTTGCAGGGATTTAATTGTAAAAATAACGGGGGTAAAATCAGAATGTTTTGAGAAAAATTTGATTAAATAACAATCAGGGGGTGTGTGTAAATATTTTCGAAAATAAGGGGATGTAGGTAATTCGGAAAATTACGGGGGGTTGTGGGTAATTAAGACTAATTATAGGGACTTATAGGTAATTATCCCTTTTCATTATTGGCTAGCTATAGCAAGGGGAATTTAATTGTCTACAGTACTCTCAGGTGGCAACTGTAGTAGCTCATGAGCTTGCACACCAGTGGTTTGGAAATCTTGTTACTATGGAATGGTGGACACATGTATGGCTCAATGAGGGATTTGCAACTTGGGTACCGAAGCTGTTTCTTTTTCTTTGGCCTGTTGTAAGCTTGTTTTACTTATACTTAATGGTTGTCTCTTCTTTCTTTGTTCTTTATATTGACAGATGAGCTATTCCGCTGGAGATTCATTATATCCAGAGTGGAAAATTTGGACTCAATTTCTTGACAAGACAAGTACAGGACTTAGATTAGATGCACTCGCAGAGTCACATCCTATTGAGGTAAACCTGATATAGTGACTATTGGATTTGATCTTATTTGTATCACCTTGTTCTATTTGTACCAACGAAGATTTGATCCTTAAACTGATACATATATTCATGGAAAGTGCATAGGCATAAGCTGAACTGCAAATTTGGAATTAGAAATTTGGGATAACCTGAACAGTTATTCATCTTTTTTGTGCAAATTTAAGTTAATCTGAAGTAGGAACAGCTGATTTTACAAAGAGCAATTGCAATTGCCTTTTCTCTTTCAGACAATATTTGGGTAGCAAAAAAGATGCTAAACCTCCACCAAAGATTTCATCAAAGATATGTACTCTGATTTGTTATTCCTTACATGATCAATGCTAGTCATTATCACCTTCTCTGAGGCATGTAAGCTTAAAATTTTGCTTTGTAGCTGTCCCATACTTAGCCACAAGGTCTTTGATCGCATTGATGATAATACTGGCTATAGTTGTGGTACAAATTGAACATTTCTTTTGTTGCTCTTATGTTGCTAACGTGCTAGTAACATTTTATAGATGTCTCGGTCATTGAGAATTTTCATCTGTAATAACTGGTAACACATAGTTTGATGCATATTGTTGTCATTGACCATCGGCCATTGTTGATTTGTTGCAAAAGTTTCATAACATTTTCCTTGGCTGGTACCTATATTTCAGCATCTGTTTTGGACCAACTTAACTAAATTGTTAGTTGTTTTTTCATGTATCATTTTATAGTTTGTATTTTTTTGGGGGGTAACAATGTATAGCCTTTATGCATGTTTCAATGATTTTAGAGGTATAAGATGATATTAAAAATGATCTGCATATTGAAAACAATGCAGGTTGACATAAACCACAGTAGTTAGATTAATGAGATTGTGCAATATGCTACAGGAAAGGGGCCTCTATTATTCGAATGCTGCAGAGCTATCTTGGTCCAGATTGTTACCAGGTTACAAATCCGATTATTTTCATATCACTTTTATTTTTGTTCTGAATTGCTATGTACATCTCAAGCATGAGAGCATATGAACACAATATAAATCTGCGTAATAGCATTATAAATCTCTTGTTAGTCACTAGAAACATCCCAATTTTTAGATAATTCAAAGTGAAAGGAAAAAAGGAACATTGATTGCATGATACATTTTGTCATCTGTTGTCAATACTTCTTTCAAACTTTTTTGCTTGTTTTTCTTATCAGTATGATTAAAGAAAAAACAGTCAAATATGATAAATTTACTTTCTGCTCCAGAAAGCATTGGCTTCATACATGAAGCGTTTTGCATGCTCCAATGCAAAGACTGAGGATTTGCAGGCTGTTCTTGAAGAGGAATCAGGTGAACCAGTCAAGCTGTTAATGGATACGTGGACAAAATAAATGCCGACAATTTGAAATTTGAGCAGGTTTGTTGGAAAAATGTTTTATCTTGTTGATCTTTACACATAATGCTGGAGACTTCTTCCCATCCCTCAATAAGGTGTAGTCATGTAAAATTCTGATGCATGCTAAACCACAGTATCTAGTGCTTCACTTTATAAACCTTATTTGTTTTAATGATAGTGCAAATGAACATAGTAGCGAATGCTTCTCTATGTTATGCTTTATATTTGCTGACTTGCCCTATTTTATTTTATCTAAAGTTGTTTAAAGAAATGAACACAAGTTTTGGTGTATGTTCAGGAAATTTTATATGAGCTAGGTACTAATATATATGCATGGCTACTATGTATTAGAAATGATGGTGTTATTTGAGAACAAAAGAAAATAAATACAGAAAGGAAATAAAAAAGAAATCCATTATAAATCAAGGCCTTAAGGGGTTGTTTGTTTCTAGACCAAGGTTAGAATCATTTCGGACTGACCAGTCTACCATCCAAACACTAAAAATTTGACCAGACTAACATTATATAATTTAATTAAATTTTAAGTGAAAAATGACTAAAATGCCCTCGGGCGTCAGAGGCCCATGCGAGCTCGCCCGGCGAGCTCACTGCCGGAGCTGCCCGCGCGAGCGAGCTCGGCCAGCTCCCCCGACAAGCTCCCCACGCGAGCTCGCCCGGCTAGCTCCCCGCGCGAGTTCGCTGCCCGAGTTGCCTGGCCAGCTCCCTGAGCGAGCTCCCCGCATGAGCTCACCCGGCCAGCTCTTCGTGTGAGCTCACCGCCCAAGCTACCCGGGCAAGCTCGCTGCGCATTGCACTTGCCCTGCCAATGCTGCTCACCTCACGCATTGCATACAAAAACCCTAAACCGCAACCAGAGCTGGGGGTAAAATGATCTAGAAAAAATTTGAATCATTCACTAGTCAGATCAGTAACCAAATACTAAAATTTTAACCACATTATCGTTTTACACTTTAGTCCTTCTTTTAATCTTGACCTTGATCTGGAACCAAACGGATCCTAATCGTACTCCATAAAGCTTGATTGTGCCCTATTCTTTATAGATTAAATTTGATAAAATGTATGACAGATTTGCATTGAAAGAAGTTAAACTGCTTTCTTGATCTGATGTACTAGAGTCAAAAATGGTGACACCAAAAGGACAATGGGTTATTTGTCGATTACTTATGGTAGGGTTCTTTGTTTATTTTATATATTATTTTGCCTCCATTTGAAAAACAATGATTTTCTTTGATGGTGTAAAGAACTTTCCTCTATAGTAATGCCCCTTTTTGTACTCTTTTGTTTTATCTTTTGGTATTTACCAAATACTGGTTCTGTAGGGAAGTTTGCAATCATTTAGTACCCTAAATTCTTTTGCTGTTAATAGACTAATGTGCAGTCCACTTAAATGGTGCACATAAATGGTTCCCTTGATCTGATTACTTGCTTCTCTGTCGCAGTCACAATTTTTATCAAGTGGATTATCTGGAGATGGGCTCTGGATAGTTACTATAACCCTTTCAGGCAGTTCATAATCTGCTCAGAAAAAAATTCTCTCGAGAGAAAAGTGTGAGAAACTGGACAAGTCAGAGCTTCTAGGTTCCTTAGATTCTAGCAACAGCTTGATGAAACAGGGCAATCAAAGCAGTGGCTACTCTTGGATCAAAGTGAATGTTGATCAAACAGGTTTCTATCATGTGAAATATGATGATGAGCTGGCTGCTGGACTCAGATGTGCAATTGAAGCAAGCCAACTCCCTGCGATTTGGTAAGTTGGCTGTGTATTTGTACTTGTCCATTTCTTTTGATGTTTCTAATTATTTTGTTTCTTTATGCATGGCTGGCAAGCAAATGACATCTTCTATTTTTTCTTTCTTGGCTGCTTATTGGGAAGAGAGCGAGTATACAGTGCGATCAAACATCATCTAGGCACAATCCTATCCTATATTGCTATGTTGTTAAAAACCTTGCAATTAACAATTTGAAACTTACACCTGAATTTTGTTTTAATGTTCATGATTCAAATCTCATACTGAATCCCAATTCAATAAAAGCCTATGACCCAAAATTAGTGAACTTGAAAACCTGTAGACCCCAAACTATCGGAATGCATGAGGCCAGAGGTGCAAGTCCTTCAACATTCAAGTTTGTTGTGGCTAAGTATCTAAAAGTGGTAGAATTCCATCATAAAATTCCTAAATTAAACAGTGTCCTACTTCTAACTAAGTAAATAACAAACATCTAATTTGATCTTGTGTCGTGAAGCTTGGGCTTACTTCCTAGCCAAGAAAATATTTTGTTTGCCCACAACCTATCCTCACCATTTCCAGCGCAATTGGAGTGAAACCAACTTTGAATCCTGTTTTTTAGTTTTTCTTTCTTTGCACCAGTTTTTCCCCTAGAAAGTTGTTAATTTTTGTCATCTGATTTGTGATTCATGAGCTGGTTTTGATGTTGACAACTTTGTTATCTTGGTAATTCTACTCTTGAGGCATTCATCTGGAGCTATATCTTTTCGTTTGTTTGTTTGTTTATTTATTTATTTATTTATTTTGAACAGATAAGTTACAAGCTTGTGAATATGATAGCTGATGCGCCTCTGGAATTGTTAAATGTTGTCACTGTTTTTGACAAATCTTCTCCAATTTTGCTGCAGAGTAAGCATGTTAAAGTCTTTTTTCATCCTGTGTTGCTTAATTTTCACAACTTAAGTTCTCTATCAGACTATGTTATCATATACTTAATATGATCATGATAGGAAATTAGGTTGGGACACGAGGGATGGTGAAAGCCACCTGGATGCCATGTTGCGTGGGGAGATCTTGACTGCTCTTGCTGCATTTGGGCATGAACAAACTCAAAATGAAGCAGTGAGGCATTTTAATGCATTCTTGAGTGACAGAAGTACATTACTTCTACCTCCCAATATAAGAAGGGTTGAAAGACATTACCTGTTCTCTGATATCACATTATTTTTATTGTATTGTTTGACACTAAATTATATTAAATGCATTGCAGGCTGCATATGTTGCAGTAATGCAAACTGCTACTGCTTAACAAGTCTCCATATGAATCACTTCTGAGGATTTATCGAGAGACTGACATAAGCCAGGAAAAAGTGTGTTGTAGGTATGTTGAACTTGCTGCCTATTTTTTCTTGTTGATTTCTACAAAGCTAATTCTTGGGTATATTGAAAATGACCTTCTATTGTTTAGGTTATTTGGCTTCTTGCCCTGATTCAGAGGTTGTTCTTGATGTTCTTAACTTTGTGCTGTCTCCTAAGGTAAATAAGTTTTGACCACTATAAGTTGTGTTTTTCACAACACAGAACGTTTCCATTTCAGAGCAAATTCTAACCTAGTTGATATCTTTGTAGGTTCGAAATCAGGATGCTGTTCATGGACTCGCTGGTATTAATCAGGAAGGAAGTGATACTGCATGGATTCGGTTTAAAGCAAGGTTTTAAGTTTTAGTTTCGAGATCGGTTTCGGCACCCAGAAAAATTGATATATTTTGACCTAAACCGTTTCCGTTTCGGTTTCGATTAAATTTTTTTACTAAACTTTGACATTAAATTTAAAATATTTAAAAATGTGAAAATAATTTATATGCATATATTTTTTAAAAAAATGTTAAATAAAAAAATTAATTAAAAAATATTTTAAATATGGAAAAATAAAATTTGTAACAAGTGAGATTTAAACTCTTGTTTTCTTGGAAAAGGTTTAAAGCTTTAACCATTTGAGTTAAATAAAAATTTTGTTGTAAAATTAATATAAAAAAATAAATATTATATTTAAATATAAACAGTATTAAAATCCAATTTGAAATATTTTAGTTTCCACTGATATTTGAAACGATGGTTTGAAGTACATTGTATTAGCTCTAGGTTTATCCAATTTTGCAATGTCTATTTACAACGACCTTTTGATTGAACTCAGGAAAATTTGGACATCATCTCAAAAACATGGGAATCTGGTTTTATTATTACTGGCTTCATAGTGCTCTTGTGCCACTTAATCCATGCATTGCATTCCTTTTCTGTTATTTTCTATATTTCACATTTAATGTAACTTGTGGTTCTTTCGTATGTTATGGAAATTGAGGAATTTTTTGCAAGCAGAGTCAAGCCTTCAATCTCTTGAACACTAAAGCAAAGCCTTGAGCGAATCAGAAACAACGGGAGCTGGATGCCAGAGTATCAAAGATGACAAAGTTATGTGGCAAGTTGTGCAAGAGCTAGCATACAGGAAATACTAAGTATCGTTAGTTCTTTACATTACAAAACATTTGTCTTTTTTCGTTTACTATAAAAAAAATTAATCATATCTCTCGAATGCAGGTCCGTCCGTGTATACTTCACCTAAATTCATAGAGGGACACCGGTCACACAATATACTGCTTTGTGGACCCCGCATGGTCCACCTATGCCGCTCCATTGGGTAAGTCCACAGAATTGCCAGTTAGGGCCCATTTGTTTTGCTAAAAATTGGTGTGATAAAAAAAATTAGATTTTTTTAAGACTTGAGAACCTTGTAAATTTAAAATTTTTGAGGGATTTGAAAATTCTCTTTTATTTGGTTTGAGAAATTTTTAACTTTTTTATTTTAAAATATTCAAGCCAATCACGAATTAAATATTCAGAAGCTTGAAAAATAATATTTATTTTGTTTTTAGAAAATACTTTAATAAGATTAATTATTAAAAATACATTAAATATCCAATTTATTTTAAGTATTAAAAATTTTAAATTTAATTATAAAATACTCTCAATATTTAAAATATCTCAATTATTAACTTTCAGAATTTTAAAAATGTTTTAAAAATATATTTAATTATGAAAATATTTGAATTTTAATTATACAAGTATTTTTGAAATAAAAAAAAAATGTAAACAATAAATTTCTAATAAAACAAACATTGAAATGTTTAATTTTTTAAAATTTCAATTTCATGTCCTTGGATGGACAAAACCAAGTTCAGTGCCCAACTCATCGAGTGGGGAATTTTTGTATAATTAGCCACGGTGTTTTTAGTAAAAGTGTGTTAAAAAATAATTTGACGTAACTTAATATAATTTGCCCCAACCAAGTCAAGCCCTCTTTTCCTGTATAATTACTGTGAACTTGATCGTTCCTTTCCAAATAAAACTTTTTTACCAGAGAATGACTACTTTCAAGAATAGTGGATTCGTTCTCGTCGCCATGAAGTTTCCCGGTAGTTTCCTCGACAGAGCAGCGTAATTCCCCGCGAGTTAGCTCAATATTCTGCAACTAAAAATTGACTTGTGACTTTTGATAGCATTTATCCTGTTCTTCCCTGTCAATTCCAGGAAACTTCTGCCAACGTATTCGCTGCAATACAAGTCGCAAAAACTAATTTTCAACCTGCTCCACAACTTCTGATGCACCCTTCGCAGCCACCAGATTGCTGATCGATACACAGATTTCGCATTTCCAGTTCTATTGTAAGATAATTTTTCCAATACAACATTTTCATCATCCTTCAGGCAGGCATCAACAATTTGGTGGTGGTTCCCATCCTTTTATTTATTTAAACAAGGACCACCGCCCAAGCACGCATCGGGGGTTCTAAGATTTTCTCCAGCGTTTTCCGGCGTTTCCCATGGAATCGAAAACCGTTTCGCCATCGCCGGCGGCCAAAGGGAGCAACCCTGGGATGGCCGCCGATTATAACACGTGGCTCCCGACCATAGGCTGGTTCTTCCTTACCGTCAACTCTATCACATCCATCCATCGGTCGATCAATGACCCGTGGGCAGTCGCGTTCGTCGTAGCTGCCTATGTCAACGTGGTGCTGCTTTTCGTGTGCGCTCGCGCGGTGCAGAGGGCGCCGGAGAAGAGGACGCTGAAGGCGGCAGTGTGGGCGCTTGCGTCCTTGCTCACCGTGCTGTTCTCTTGCAGGGCGGCGGCCGTTATGCCGTTGTTCCTGGCGGTGATTGTATGGGCCATGGCTGCGGCCACCGTCGGCTTCGGGTTCTACGTGCTTGTTGTGCACCATGACAGTGGCGCCGGAGAGAAGAAAGTTCCAGAGATCCATGACGTGGCCTGAAGGTCGAGTGAGTGCGCGCGCGCGGGGTCATGAATGAATAAGAAACTTCTTGTGATTATAAACGAAACATATTAAGGAAATAGAGTAGAGATTTGTGAAGTTTTATATTCAATGCCTAATAATAACGCGATAGTTGTCTGTGCATGTGTGTGTGCGTCGGTGTGTGTATATAGAGGTGGAAGATGTTCTGTACTCATGAAAGTGGAAGAGCATAGAGACTCGTTGTTGGGTTTGCATTTCTCCTTAAAGAAGATGGGGCCGTTCCAATGAATTCTCACCAAAATTGAGAAATTAGTTAATTATTTTAATTCAAAAAATTGAGATAATTAGGAGTGATTTAGTTTAATTTTAAATTTAAAATTAGGAGAATCATCAATCCGATTAATTCCAAAAAATTGAGGGAATTAATTGAATTAGTAAATTTTGGTATTTGAATATATTTTTAAAATAAAATTTAAAAATTATTAACTTCGTTAATTCTGTTAATTTCATAAATTTTAGTGTTTGGATTACAAATAAAAATAAATAAATTTTATCAATTCATAAAATTTTGGTGTTTGATTGGAGTTGGAATTAGAGATATGATTCCCCAATTTCAAATGAATGAGATTACCCCAATTTTTTAGTTTTATTCAAAATTATTTTTAAAATAAATAAAAAATATTGAATTAGTAAATCAAATACGTATATCTTGATTGTTAAAAATATACATAGATATTAGTGTTACATATTTATAATATTTGATAAGTTGATAAAAAATAAAATATTTTAAAAAAATTTCAGTCAATAAAATATATTTTAAATTAAAAGTAGATAATTTATAAGTATTACAATTTTTAAAAAAATGGGCAAAAAATAATAAGATTTTTCCATATGGTTTTAGATACTTAATTTTTTCCAAAATAATGTTAATAATTGGAAAAATAATAATTACACATGTAATAATAATGAAAAGTCTACAATTATTTGCGATAAACGGTTAATATGAACGGTTACAAATATTAAAGTTGAAATACATCTACAAAAATTAAGTCAGACAGTCGATACATAGTTAACCTCAAAAAAGGAATAGAAAATACATCTACAAATAAGCTTTTTCATACAACGTATAATATATAAGCACACCTCTAAAATACAATACACAATATATAGACACACAGTCGGTCTTTGAAATATAACATATACCATATAGACACATAATTGATCTCTAAAATATAATATATAACATATATACATATAACCAGTCTCTAAAATACAACATAAAATATATAGGCACACAGTCAGTCTCTAAAATGAAACATATAATATATAGGCATATAATTAGTCTTTGAGATATAACATACAACATAAAGTTACACAGCCAGTCTCTGAAATACAATATATAATATATAGGCATACAGTCGGCCTCTAAAACACAATATATGGGTATATAGCCGACCTCTAGAAAAAGAATATAACATACATGTAGAATCATAATATACAGAACATAAAATAGATAGTCGTACCATATAAAAAATCACAACATAGTTTAATCAATAATTAAGCTTCAACATTAGTATAAACAAAGTCACACCATTTCAAAGCATAGCTATAATAAAATATCATATCACGGCTATTAGTTGATAAATTCTTCTAGCCATTCAATCCTAGTGTCGTCGTCTATGTCTTTCATGAAAGCCATGCTATCAGTATCATTAACATGCGAGTATCAATAGGCCCTCTTCAAGAATGATACGCTAAAACGTCCTTTGAATCGGTTTAGTATGGAGGATAAATTTTTCTTTCACAGATCTTTCAAAACTGACTAAATGGCACACACAACCTTGCACATGCCATCTATCAACTTTGCAACTGCTTCATTATTTAGCATATTTTCCTTTCATTTTTGTGCCTTGGAGCTATTACGGAGTTAGTTGCTTGTGTTTTACCTTTGGAGTCGGTCATGACATTGTGTTTTGCCTGAGATGTGTATATATTTTGCCTAGAACCACTAGGAGTATCAGGAGCATCCTCCCCAACCGTTGGTTGCTCTTCCACCTCTACATCTCTATTCAGCTCCCCTCCAAAATTATCATAGTATGATCTTGTCATATTACCTTGTGCAAAATCTATTTCACAGAGAAGGAGCAATGCTTCATATAGCGAAATTGGTTTGTTGAGAAATTACTCGAAGTCTTTGATCTTTTATAAAAATTATAAGTGAGGAAATATGCAAGTATGTACTATTTTGAAGGGGAAAAGTGGGTTATGTATAATAATAAATTTTTCTTAGCTTACACTTTTGATGTCGATATACACTCGGTTAGTGGCTGTGATCATCTTATTAATGTCATTCTAACCCACTTTGTTATAGTCCCTTAACTTAGTTATTGTCATTGCGTACTTCTTTAAGGTCATGTAATGACCTCGACAATGTCACTGAAAAAATCGTTGTTGAATTGGGTGTTGATAGCGGCAACAGTTGCGACGAACATGGACCGTTTGAAACCCTTGTCTTGTTTCTGCTCGATATGAATTTGCTCGACAAGGTACCTAATGAGAACGCCCTCATGCTCCTATTCCTTGAATGAAAACTAACATAATACATAAAAATTATAAGTTGTTGCTCGATAGTTACATGTTGTGTGTCATGCAAAAGATTGTGGTCCTACATTATATTGACTAAATTTAAAAAGACTCAGAGATCCATCCTCAGATTTTCCATGCGATTACTTCTGTTGCCCCTAGTATATTATCCAATATGTCACTCTTAAGCGTTTCTTTATTGAAAATAAGTTCAATGCTCATATGGCCTCTTTTTCATTTCATCAACTAAGAGTGCGCAGTCGCAGGGGCTGCACAAATGAGCCGAAAAACTACTGGATCGAGACCACACGAAGGGTGAGAGAAGACCGAGTGATAGGAGATTAGGCCGATTGAGGAAGGGGCGGTTGGGCAATGACAAAAAGAAGAGTGATTCTAGATAGCAGGAATCGGGATTTCATGCCTCATTTTCGGACTAAAATTAGGGCACCCATGTGAATGTGGGCCCCATATAATTTCGGTCCGGGATTGGGAATTTCCGATCAAAATTTTAGAATTCAAAAGTTATTTTCAGAATTACTAGAATGACAATTTCAGTAATTTTGAATTTTAATTAGTCATCCAAATAACTGAATATAGAGAATTAGGTCCCCAATTCTCTCCATCCACCTAATTCGGACTATATAGAATTAAACCAAATAGCCTTTAAGTAAAATTGAACAATTCTAATGCTTGAATGAATATTTTTTAAGTGAAATTAAGAATTGACTCATTCTCTTAATTTTAAAATTTTATTATTTAGTTGACAATAAAATTAAATGATTCTATCAATTAGTCGAATTTCAATCTTTGGTTGGAGTAGGAATGGGTGAAATTAATGATTTATTTATAAAATAATAAGAAAATATATTAAATTTAATGTTAAATTTGGTACAAAATACTAAAAATTTAAATATAATTTACAAACATAAAATACATATAATTTAAAAAATTGATTCTTTATGTATAAGTGAATAGGAATATATAATAATTTAATATTAAAAAATGGTAAGTTAATTTTTAAAAATGAACCAAAAATTGGATAATTATATAAATATAATATAATTAATTCAGAATTTTTTTGATATATTTTATCTTGTTAAATATTTTTAAAAACCTAAAATACATATTTTAAAAAATAATTTATTAATTAAAAATTAATTATAAGTTTAAAAATTGCCCAAAATGAAAATTTATTGAATATAATAATATAATTAATTTGGAATTTAACTAATATAATTTTTTTCTTGTTAAACATTTTTATAAACTTAAGATACATATTTTTTAAAAAAACTTCTTTTTAGTTAAAAATTTATTACCTACAACTCTCCAAGATATACTGAATTTACCAAAATCCCACTATAATTTCAATATCTACCTACAACCCTCTCTTTTTGAAATTAATTATTTACAACCTCTCTGGTTGTTATTTAATTAAAATTTTCACCAAAAATTATTCTTATACCCTTTGTAATTTTATAATTTAGTCCTTCAAAAATCTATTATTATTATTTTTTTCTCTTCTTTCCTTCTCCCCTGGAGTGGGAATAGTGCAGGGTTGGCTAGTGTGGGGAGGTGGCACAGTTGGCGTGGCGTCTGCACCTATGCACTTATGTTGGCCTCGCGCTCGCATCGATCTTGCACCCATGCCCTCGTCGGCCAACCCCGCATCACCTCTACTCCCAAGGAGAAGGAAAGAAGAGAAAATATATAAAAATTTAAACTTAAAATTTGAAAATTAATTAAAAATTAATAATACTTTACAAAATGGGCCAAGAAATATAATAAAATGTAGAAAATAAAATAAAAAATTTAATTTTTATAAAACTTTGAATTTTGATCTACTAAAATTAGTAGATTAATTTTGCTAGTCATCGGGTTTCACAGCCAATCGTCCAGTTTTGGTTAACCATGATACTGAATTCACTACATGAGAGCTAGAGTATCAATTAGTTCTTTGTATTAGGGTATTAATCATGACTTTTTTTTGCTACTTGTATCAAAGTTTGATCTATGGTGCTGCATATTTAAATGACAAAGGTCATTTCCCAACTCTCATCAAAATGTATGTACAGTGGATAATCACATCATATCAAGTAACATTTTTGTATCAAAATATACATCAAACAATTATAGCCATATGTTTCACAAAATCTCCAATTTCATAGTGAAGTAAATGATCAGAACTATAGAGTCATAATTTCATGCAGAACACACACCAAACGTGAATGTAATGAAGTACATCTAAGGTAAAGTCTTAAGTCATCGTTTGATTTGAAATTAGGATCAGAATTAGTATTTTTAAAATTATTTTTTTCTTACAAAATTAATATTACTTATTTTACTCCACTTTTAAATTATATTATTATAAAAAATTAAATAATTTTTAAAATTTTAAATTATTATAAGATTAATTTTAATAAAAAAATATTAATTTAAAAAAATGATTTAGTAATGCATCGACTAAATCCCAAACAAAGTATAAAGGCCATTAATTTTTGATATTGGATCACCAAAGTACAATGACTGCAAACAATAGCAAGCAACAAAGACTAGTCAACAAGCCAGTTTAGAATCAAAATTTCAACCTACGAACAGCTAGCAGGCAACAAACTGCTTACAACACCTTGGTTTTGAAGCAAAATTTCAAGAGCAAATCATCACATGCACCATAGAAACCAATGTTTAGAATTACGATTTCAGTCTCTGAAAACACAAACAACTCAATCTCGGATCCCTTGCAATAGCCATGAATTTGGGGATGGCGCTAGGGCTCGCAAGTGGGGAGAAGATCAGCTTAGAGAGGAAGCGTAGGAGAAGAATTGTTGGGGGAATTGAAAGAGTGTCGAATTAAAATAATATAGTGGATCGGACACCAAACCATCCCAAAAGCTTAAGTTCATAGGATATGAGTCTTTTGCACTATATATATTGGACTCTATCTATCCAATATCTGATATGAAACTAATTCATCACACCTGACATTATAACAATCTTTCCCTTCATGTGTAATTTAACCACATCAATTTTAATACTTTTAATCAAATTTTTTTTACTTAACCAGTTCCACCGTGTGACCCATACCAACGGATTTTTGTCTCATTCTTTTGATTTTTTTTAAGAGAAACTAATATGCGACTCAATTCAGTCGCACCATCACGGTAATTTCGGTCTTAAGAGTTTACATTGCTTGAAACCCGAATCTCTGATACCACTTGTTGGGGGAATCGAAAGAGTATCAAATCAGAATAATATAGTGTGTCGGACACCAAAATATCTCAAAATATCCCAAAAACTTAAGCTCATGGAATATGAGCCTTTTTCACTATATATATTGGACTCTATTTATCCAATATCCAATGTGAGACTAATTCATCACACCTGACATTATAACAGAGGATTGGTGATGGAAAGCAAAGAGATGGTACCCGAGTGTTTTGACCACCGGATCTTGAGAAAAAAAGGACTGAGAATGGCGGCGGTGGCATCGTCTGGGTCGAGCACAGATCTAGCTTGGATGCTCCTCGAACTGGAATCGGTGTAGTAGTGGTGGTGTTGAGGACGATCTCGAGGCGGACCTGGAACGACAATGAAGACCTCATCAGGGTCGAACATGGGAGAAAATGAGAAATTGGTGAATTCTTCGCCGTGATTTGAGAGAAAAAAAAAGCATATTGGGATTCACAGCGGAAGATTTACGAATTAGCTTGTTCTCAAATAACGCAAAAAACTAGAAGTAATACAAGATAAAAGAAAATAATAAAACAATATAGCAAGAGATCCACTATTAAAAAAAATTTAAAATTTGGTTTTGTCAAATTGATTATCCGATAACTATGAATTGGTTGTCCGAAATAAAACTAAATAAAAAAATTTGGCCTTTTATATTAATTTAATTGATAAAATTAAATTAAAATAAAATATTTTTTAAAATATTTTAATTGATATAATTTTTTATAAATTTATAATATAAAGTGAGTGATTTTTTACTTAAAAATAAAAAAAAGTGATTTTTCATACATTTATAATAATGTAGACGGTTGATTATCAAAAATTTTAAAATATAATTAGTTAACGATAGAGCTGATTTTCTTAACAAGGTTTTCCGTAATGATGGATGAATTTTGGATCTTGTTAGGGTATCTTTCTTGCTTTTAACGATATTTAACTCCGGCTTCTGACTGAGCTATCTTTTTCTGACTTCTCAAGGGGTATGAATGCAATGACAGACCAAATTCGACTGTATCGGAATCCTGCCCGTTTCGCATCTGGGCTGTACTTGGTTCCTGGATGTGTTCGTTGATTGGCCCATTTCCATTATCACTGGCACGGATCGGGCCCATCAGTCTTGAAAACTCCGATCGACTCCGCATAAAACCGACCCCGTTCCCTCCACAACTGAATCCAACGCACACCAGTCCGCCACATCCCCTTGCGCTTTTGTCGTCTTCCTCCCCAACAATCCAGGCGTCTAGTGCCACGTCACCACATCGGGAATTAATTAACAAACAATTAACATAATTACCAATTGAAATCCTTCCAAATTCCGCTGACATTAAACCAGGGGCGGTCTTCACTGGATTGAATTATCCAGATATAAATCAATTATTAGAACCAAATCCACAGTGCAGCGACACGTAACTCTTCTTTCCCTCGAGATATGCGTCCGATTGCTCTAATCCAAATTTTCATCACCCACAAAAGCACGATCATTGGGAGACGTCACCGTGATATTTCCGTTTCTCTTTGACCGTTGTCGTCCAAATCTCCCACTGGCTTCCCTCTTCTCCGATGAGCTAGCTCGCCGGACTCCGGCGCCAGTCCCGGCTACGCGCGCACACGGTGATGGTGCCTTCCAGGCTCCTCCGGATTCCCTCGGCGATGGATTCCGACGACGATCGCCAAATTTCTGAGTCCCTTACTGCACGCTACTCCGCCTGGATCCACGACGCCCTCGACACCCTTCGGGATAACTTCCTCCTCACCAACTCGGCCATCCCCGGCTACCCCATCGTATTCGCCAGCCGCGGCGTTCTCTCGATGTCCGGCTACGCCCGCACCGAGGTGCTCGGCCGCAAGTCCCGCATGTTCCAGGGCCCCGCGACGTGCCGGCGATCTGTGATGGATATCCGCGAGGCCATCCGCGAGGAGCGCGAGCTCCAAATCAGCCTCCTCAACTACTGCCGCGACGGGTCACCCCACTGGATCCTCTTCCACCTCTGTCCCGTGTTCGCCCCCGGCGATGGCGATGTCCAGCGGGAAGTCGCTCACTTCGTCTCAGTCCAGGTTCCTATCCCGAAGCGCGGTGCACGGAGAGCCGTGTTCTCGTCGAGGTGCCGTGATTCGATGCGGCTGGAGGCTGATTTTGAATGCAGTCTCACGCTGGACGAGAGTGGTGAGATGTATCAATTATTGCTTCTTTTTCGTGGATTTTAGTGTGGTTTTTAGAAATTCTTCGGATTTTCTTGGCAGAAATGGAGATGGAGGAGCGGGCTGCCCCCAGTAAGCGGGAAAGGGAGAAGGCGGAGAGTGCGGCGGATGAGGTAATCTCGGCACTTACTCGGTATGGGAGACTTTCGAGGGGGAAGAGGATGGGAGTCCAGCTGCTACCGCCTCTGAGTGCGGCTGTGAACATATCTCTCGGTAGAATCAAACAGAGCTTTGTATTGTGAGTTGTTTTTGGCGGTCTTTACTGAATTTGATTGTTTTGGGTGCCTTCGTGGGAGTTGATTAGATTGGGATTGCTTGGTTGCAGGGCGAATCCGCATGTGCCTGACATGCCGATAGTTTATGTGAGCGATGAGTTCCTGAGGTTGACAGGTGATTCAAGAGCAATATTATTTGTTCTTGTGTTCTTTTTAGTTTGTATGAGTTTTGTGGAATGCCAGTAACTTGTTATTATATGTTATACTATGAACTTCTTGCCTTGTCTCAACTTCAATTGACAAACTTCATGCTGAACTGTTGATTTTATGACCACTTCAACTTTCTTTTACCATCAGTTGTTTCACCTTGTCGCTATCGAAGATAGTCAACACGTAGGTGGAAGAACACCCAGTAGCTATTCCTTTCAACAATGAAATGAAGTGTAGGTAGAAAAGGGATTACAGAATAAATTGGAAAGAACAAGTTCCATCAAAGAGCATGATCATTGCCAAATTTGATTTGGTTTCTTATTCACAATGCTAGTGAAATAATGATCTTGTACTTTTCTTTCGGTGTTTCAGTTGACTTAGTTGTTGATATCATACAGTTTGATCTTCAAGAGAGTTTTACTTCATTCTTGTGTTCTATATTTGGCGGATTTAGCTTTTTGATTTTGAGGTTTAGCATCCATTTCTGAGTTGTATTTCTCTGTTAGTTCTTTTGTTGAATATTCACAACATGAGAGGCAATTTCTTCCAAAGTTCCTGTCAATGGGCTGTAGTATGAACAGGATTGGCATTCGATGGATCTCATCTCCAATTGGACATGCTTAACTGAATTATGGTTGTCAATACGTTTGTTTGCCTATCATTATGTTCCTTGCTTGCTCTGCTGATTTGTGGATAGGGAAGGATGGTGAATACCTTATTGTTGTTGCATTATAAATTAGTAGGCATTTGGCTAGTGAATGACTTTGTGAGAAATTTGACATGGAAAGACTTGTCTTGGATTTACTGCAAAATGGTGGGATAAATCTGCTTGTCTGGACTGTCAGCTAATTTTGTATTTTCATTGCACTTATGCTAGGTTGGCCTTTATATGGACACAAGTTGGTCACTGGAACATCAAAATTGTCTTATGAGTTGCAATACAGTCAAGCAAGTGATAGTTGATGTTTTGCAGCATAAATGTTTGTTCTTAAATGAACTGGAACATCAGAATCATTTGTGATTGAAATGAACATTTAATTGAGGAACCTTAAATGCCAAATCAAGTCATATTTCATGCTAAACAAACAGATTCCCTTCTCTTTTTCCCTTTCTGCAGGCTACTATAGGCAGGATGTATTGGGTCGTAATTGTAGATTTCTGAATGGACCTGGTACAGATGTCAAGGCATTAAAAGAGGTAGGTTTCTTTGGGAGTTTCTTGTCAACTTTTATGTAGGATTTTTTGGCAAATTCTCAATTCCTTTATTTGTGGAGTCTACTGAATCTGATTCTCACTCAGACATAAAAATGAAAATAAAAAGAAAGCTGATGTACTCTTTGTCACACGTTGTGCATATAAATGATAGTATTCAAGCACAAAGGGCCTGTTCTGTTCATTTGTTGAATTACAGGTGCTTCCCACTGAACTTCTAACGCATCAATTCTGGAATGCCTTTTAATTCCTGTGCGAAATGATTGTTTTGCATTCCGCTCTATTTGTATTTCAGGAAAGATGGAAGCCCATTCTGGAATCTTCTTTACATATCACCTGTTCGAAACGCAGCTGGCAAGGTTCCCTTCTTAAGCCTCTGTTTTTTTATTATATCTGTTTGTGGTTCCTTCCTCCATGCACAATCCTGTTAAGTCTCGACTTAGTTATAAAGATTCAAGGTGAATAAATTTACAAATAATGTGTGTTCTTCTTTGGAAGATTGCATTCATTGTAGGGGTGCAAGTTGAAGAGGGTTCTAAGAACGACGTGCATGGGCTGAGCCCAGAGATGAGGCAACTGGGTGCAGTAGGTGCAGTCAAGGTTGCAGTGAGGAGTTTATCAGCAGGAGTAGATCCTTCGAGATCATCATAACAGGATACTTGCTATGATAGGGTAAAATTTAGTTTTTCATTTTTTAGCTTTGTAACTAAGTAGTTGCATCTATATTCTTATTTTTGGTTAGGAAAACAAATAATGTTGTTTGAGCTCATCATAGTTATATGATTTTCCACAACAATTGTAATCAAATTTACATAAATAGAACAATTTCAACAATGAGTTGAAAGCTTTTTCTACCTATTTCGATGTTTTAGTCTTCAAGTAGACTGAGACATTTTGACATCTTGCTTTTAACAGGGCGAGGATTGAAGTGCACTTTTTTACTTGTATGTGATGCACTTCGTGCACTACAACCCAATAAAAGATAGAAACTAGCTCATGATGCTCTCCCAACAGCTACTTTTCTTCATGAAAGGTATATACTTCATTCTCCCCAGTGTACTCGCCATGAAGTTTAGGGTGAGGCACCTGAGCATGCGTTGTTATTCGGTCCAAATGCTTATAATGCGTTGGCTTCTCATGTTCCAAAGGTTGCATATTCAGGATGATGGATCAGTTGACAGGATACTCCAAGGGGTAGTTGGTCCCATGCGTCTCTACTTGATCAGTTCAATGTTGCAAATCTGGCTGCTTTGGCTCTCGTGGAATACAAGAAATAAGGAGATATTTAGAAATGGCTGAAGAACTATTCAAGGTATTATTGATGATGCATGGAGCGTGGTGGTTTTAAATCAAACTGTGGGTTTACAAGTGATTCATCCAATGGCGGCAGATGCCCTGCGAGTGACATGGCAAGCACAGTTTGGATATCATTTTATTCTTGACACTGGTGGTTCTCATAGTGAAAGACCAAGACATAGAACTATAGAAAACTGATTTGGGCTTATGGTGGTAGGGTTTGGGTGCAGTGTGCTTTGTTGGCGGAAGTGATCTCGTAATGGTCTACGTGTTAAATCCAGACATACCACCGCCCTTGGAAATTTTGGTGGATGATAGCGGACGGTGCATGAAAGAAACGTAGGAGATGCGACATGTTGTCAGGGAAGAAAACAACGGTCTACGTGTTGTTTGCACATTGTTGTCACGTGCAATGCGCATGATCTGGTAACAATCTAATCAATCGAGAACCTACTCTTTTTTTTTTTTTCTTTAATTCTTCAAGAATTTTTAGGACGGATGATAAGTTGGTAAATCTTTTTTAGCGATTGTTTGGAAATTATATCAATTTTTCCGTCAATAATTTTGATGCTTCAACCAATAAATTGTTTGAAAGTATTAATTGTAAAGGGCAGAACAATCAACTGTTACACAGTTTTGACTGCTGTGTTTATTAATTTTGGTATTTACGCTAAGAAC
Source organism: Trichopus zeylanicus subsp. travancoricus (assembly GCA_005019695.1). Taxonomy (NCBI): domain Eukaryota; kingdom Viridiplantae; phylum Streptophyta; class Magnoliopsida; order Dioscoreales; family Dioscoreaceae; genus Trichopus; species Trichopus zeylanicus. Next base: position 746,305 of record RXID01014896.1, read on the forward strand.
GCATACGTAGAAGAATCAGTATCAGCCGGAAATTATTCGGAGCTTGCCGAAGCAACGCGAACCACCAGTTGCATCGGTGGCTCCGGAAACTTTCCTGAACTAAGACTAATCAAAATATCTTACGATAAAAAAATGCATTTTTTTTTTTTTTCAACTCCTTGATTTTTTTCAGTCCAACAAAAATTTTTTGATTTTTGTCAGCATTTCACGTGGAACTAGTCAATTGGGCGTTCGAAGGATTTGTCAGTACAAAAGCGGCGACGAGCGGAGCGACAGATGGGATGGCGCATATGCGAAGGACGACGAACCGGTGGGCATGGCCGAGAGCCGAGCGGGGTTTTGCGGATGGGACGGACGCGATAACGAGGACAGGTGAACAAACGTGTCGAACAGAAAGATTGAGAAGAAATTTTGACGCACGAAAGAAAATTATCTAACTAATAAATAATTAAGATACGTTTAGTGGATGATAAGGAATACCTAAAAGAATTTTTTACTTAACAACTAGTTAAACTCAAAGCTACGTGTCAACATGCAAAGTCTTACTCCGAGGTAGCAAACAAAAGCAAGTTAGGCCTCGTTTGCATTGTTTTTGGCTTATGCGGACCTCACGCCTTATCATCTTCGTGTAGCGTACATTCCCGCTCTCTGCACTTTTCCTCTCTCATCAGTACGATTGAAATAACTGGGATTAATTTTTTTTCACAAAGGTATAATTAAGAACAATCTTGGCATCAATTTTGACATCAACAGAAACCGAGGTTGGACCGAAACCAATTCGTTTTAATTTCGTCAAATTATTTTTAAATTTTTTTACTAAAATTTGACGCTAAATTTTAAAATATAAAAATATTTAAAACATCACGAGAAGAATATATATATATATATATGTTCTTTTAAAATTATTAAATAAAAAAATTTTGGGTAAAATTTTAGTTAAAATATAAAAAAATTTTGTTGGTTTTGAACTCAAGTCATTATAACTAAAAATTAAGTCTTAATCATATAAGCTAAGCATATTTTTATATTACAAAATTAATATATAAAATTAAATAAATTTTTTTTAAAAGTTCAAAATTAATTAGATCAAAATATTTTAAATTAGTCCAAAATTGATTAGACCGAAACTTAAAATCTCGGGCGAGAGTCATGTCCTGCTTGGCCTCGGAAGCAAGAATCTTCTCGGTTTGATTGAGACGAAGCGGGGCCAATCCTTTGACCGACTGTTGTGGTGCTAATCGATGTAATGCGCGAACAGAAGCACTTCGGAGCTATCTTAATCTCGTTTCCGAAACGTGCATTATCTTTTTTAAGATGGCGTACGTTTTAAGAAAGCAACCTCAACGTGCATTATCGTCATTAATTATTGCATGAAAAAGAAGACATTAGTGCTCTAATTCTTGCTTGATGACGTGATTATATGACAGAAGAAAATTTTGATGTTGTATGAGTCTTGCATCAAGCAAATCTTTGTTATCACGCAAAGTGCATCGTTGTCCAAAAATAAGAACTTCAGCTCCACTCGATATGACAAGAAAAAAAAATCTTTATATACCCCAAAATATTAAATCGGTTCAGTATAATAAATCAAATATTAAATTATTCAAAAATTTAATTTAATAGGATTTTTTTTATTATATATATCAAATTTTATTTTTTTCAATCATCCGATGTGAAAAATAATGTATTACTCTTGACATCATAATAAATTTTTACTCAAATGTTTCTTTAATTTTTTTTCTCAATTATCTAATAACAAAGGCATTTGAGAAAACAATCAATTTTTATAAATATACATATAATCATGATTTTGAATGAAAACATAAAAAATATCATGACTTAAAAAGGATACGCAGACAATTTTTCTAAATAAAAAACTCAGACTTGTCACATATTTATACGATATAATAAATACATATATATATATATATACTTGACTACGTGATTATATGTAATAGATCATGTGACTACGCTTTATTAGCTATGTAATTATCAAAAAATGAGAAAAAATTGTCTTACGAAAGAAACTAGAAAGAACCTATTTATCCACTTGATAAAATCAAGAATATTAAATAATTTGAAAAAAAAAAGAAATGCAGAGCCATATGATTTATGGCCCCTTCAAATTAACCGCAAAAAACGCATCACTATTTGTATTTTTTTTTATTTAGTAAAAAAACAATTATTTTAATCGTTCAGACACGTAGCCACGTGAAAGAGACTTCACATCGCCTTCCTCTGTACATAAATACGTAGCAAAACCACCAATCTTATAAACAAGTAATTAGTTATCGAAGAAGTCAAGCAGAACAATGGCGGCTATCTTGGACCCGACTGAAGCCACCATGGCTTACTACTCTCTCTTCCGCCCATCATCCCCAGAGCCACCACAATACTTCTTCCCTGAACCGATTTCTCCGGACTCCGTCCCGATCCCGTCGCTCCCCGGAGTCCCGAATTGCATAGCAGAGCCAAGCAACGTGTATGTAATGTTGGGTCCTCAACTTGATATCGTGGTAGCCGATGTGAATGGTTGTTTGTGATGATACAGGTATCGTCGTCGGACTGAGATGACGAGTTTGAAGGTGCGAGGTGGAAATAAGAGCAGGATTGGATTTAGAACAATGTCTCAAGTCGAGGTACTTGACGATGGATTCAAATGGAGGAAGTATGGGAAGAAGTCTGTCAAAAACAGCCCAAACCCAAGGTACATGATTTTCCTCCTTGTTCGGTGAGATTAATTAGTTATTAAGCAGACAATTCTACGAAATTTTTACTAAAAAGATGGATGTTGCAGGAATTATTATCGGTGTGCAAATGAAGGATGTGGCGTGAAGAAGAGGGTGGAGAGGGACCGCGAGGATTCAAGATATGTGATAACGATATATGATGGAGTGCACAACCATTTGAGTCCAGCTGCAGCCCTTGGTTTCGATATCAGCCAAGAATGCGCATCAACATCTTGGTCCCCTTCTTCCAATCGCATGCATATGTGTTGAATTGTCCAAACGCATGGAGTTTTATATATATATATATATATTTCTAGTTTTAAAAAGTAGTTGTCATGCGCAATGAAGATCTACCTTCACCTTGGAGAATCCGACGTACTGTTATGACTGCAGGTCTTCTGCAGAATTTACCGGGAATTCAAAGTTTGCTACTCTTCCTGAGCAATTAACATGTGCAAACACTTCTTTACTAGATTGTCTAAATGTTTGGTTAGACATGCTTCTCTCCATGGGGATGCCATCTGTTTGATTATGGCTTATGAATACATTTCTGTCAAATACATATCCAACTAAGAATCGAGTATTTTGATCAATATTGATACAAATCGCATTGGATCAAGCGTTTGGATTCATTACAGTGATTTAATCGAGAACTGATCAATTTGTCGAACAGTTCTTTTTTTTTAATTCACCAAAAAAGCTCATTAAATTGGATGTACACAAAGGCTAAGGGCAGACGCACCCAAGCACAACCATGACACGCCCTACTGATAATATCTTGTACGTGATACAACCTCTATAAACGGAACATGCGCTAGACCACCTTAAAATGGTCCTCTGTATTCCCCATTTTCCGACAATTCCCGTCAAAACCAACAATTCTCCGGCTAGCCTCAGAGTCGCCTTGCGGCCGCGGACCTGTACTTGTACCTAATAGCCCAAATGAGATATTGCACAAAGTTTAGCGAGCTCAACACACACATCAGCCAGTAGAACCTCTCAAGATGGTAGTGGTTCAAGTTCTTCCCGGCCAACCACGGCTCCTGGCGAGCTCCACCGGTGAGGTGGTTTACGATCGACACGAGCACCGAGCTCAAGTAGTACCCCATCGCCAGCGACGCCCATGAGAGCGATGTGGCTAGCGATTTCATCCCCGCTGGGGCCTCCGTGAAGAAGAACTCCAGCAAGCCAGCGAGCGTGAAGAGGTCAGCAGAGCCCAAGAACAAGTACTGCAGCGCCACCCAGAAGAAGGTGATCGGCAGCGGCTCCGGCGAGTTACTCTTCCCGGAGCCTCTCGCCACCTTCTTCCTCTTGATCTCTACCAACGCGGCGACAGCCATGGCGACAATGGATAGGAGAAGGCCAATGCCTATTCTTTGGAGGTGGGTGATGCCCATCTCAGTTTTAGTTATTCTTCGGGCTAAGGGGACGATGACATGGTCGTAGAGCGGCGCGATGATCATGATGAAGACGACCGGGAAGATTGGGAGCGACGCTGGCGGGACGGTGAGGCCGCCAACTCTCGTGTCCATGGTGGCGGCTTGCTGCACTGAGAATGTATTCAGCTGTGCCAAGCAGCAGCTGAGCATTATAGTAGACAAGAAAATAGGCAGTATTCTTATCACCACCTTCACTTCCTCTACTTCCTCAACAGTGCAAGCCAAAGATTTATGAAATGGATTCCCTTCTGCAGCTCTGTTCAGAAATTTCAGTCCTGTAATTGAATCATACTCCCTGCTGGCTTCTTTCACTTTGGAGTTCTCTTCCGTTTTCTCGTCTTCCTCCATGTCGGCGACGGCGTTGCTCGGGCTTTGCGCGGCATTGACATTGCATATGGAAGCTATTAGAACCTTTGCTATGGTTGTTAGTGGGCTTCCAACAGGGAGCTTGTTGCGGTAGAAGGTGGCGCCGGCGAGGAATACGGGGATGGAGAGGAGGATGGTGATGGTGGAGATGGCGAAGCCCCACTGCCATCCCTTGTTGTCCTCTACCCAGACGACGAAGGTGACGGCGATGAGGCCGCCGCAGGAGAGGCAGAAGACGAAGTAGTTGAAGAAGGTGGAGCGGTCCTTGCGGCCTTGTGCTGTGGTTTCGTCGAACTGCTCGGCCCCGTGGGCGGGGAGCGAACCCTTGATGCCGCCGACGCCGAGGGCGGTGACGTAGAGGCCAGCGAAAAGCATTGCGGCCTTGCCGCCGGCGACTTCTTGGCATGATGTGGAGGGAGGGCTGCAGGGTGGTGGCTTCAGCGCAGCTGATTTGGCTTGCACTGTGAGCAGCACTAGTCCCTGTGTGTTGCAACACAAAATTCAGATAAATTTAGGATTATTGAAAATTAAAATTATTTTATTGATCTATTCTCAAAGATAATTACACGAAATTTTAGCTAATTTTAAAATTCATCAAATCATTCCATATTAAGTACGACTCATCCACTTCGTTACAATAAACTCTTGACCATAGTTTGGTAATAAACTAAAATAAGCACTATTTTAATCTTAATTCAACTAATAACCAAATATCAAAAAAAAATCTAACTAAAAATTTAATTTTTTTCTAAAAAATAAAAAATTATTTTAATTTAATAATAAATCAAGAATTATAAATTGCTTTTTTAATATTAAATTATTGTATGGTTAATTTTGAAAAAATAATTTTAATTTTTTATCAATCCGACTAGCAATTAAATTTTAAAAAATAATCTGATTATTTTTTTTTTACTAGTCAGATTCTAAACCATCTATTACCAAACACATCTCTAGATATCATTTGGTTCAAATTTAGTAGTAGGACTAGTCTTAGTTCTAATTGAACTAACAAGCAAGTGCATAATTAGACTAAAAATTTAATTATTTTTATTAAAAAAATTAAAATTAGTTATTTTAATTTACTATTAATTTAAATTATTATAAAAGGTTAATTAATTTTATCAACATCAAATTATTATATGATTAATTTTTAAAAAAAAATAATCTTTTAGTGATGTCTATTAGTCTTATTAGTAATCATAAGCCAAAAAAATAATTTAATTAATTTTTTTTCAATTAGACTATTTATTAGTGGAATTATCCTAAATTATTTCTCGTAACTCATTGCTGACCACTGGCTAGTTTTAGAATCGAAGAACTTTTGCGCCTAACCCTAACTTTTTAAAGCTTGAACCCTAAAAAATTCCACTTTTTTCCTCCCAAGTGTCAAAATAACAAAAAGAATAATAAAAAAAAAAGCTCCAAAAAAAGCGTTTGTCTTTGTAAAGCAACTTTGTGTACTTTTTTGGGTCGCTTTTTGCAAGCAAAAAGCTCGTGAAAAAGCGCTGCGAGATCCCAAGGCAGGATCTTTCGCAAAATCACAGCTCTGCACCTTGTTTGAAAAGTCAATGGTCAACACGTTGACCGCCCAGCTCCCCGGTTGGAACCGTTTCGCTCAACGCGGCCTACGACCGACCCGCGAGCCCAATTGACCCGAAAGAATTGGAGAACGTGCGATTAGACATCTACTTAAAATATAATTATTCGAGATTTAATTGATTTCATTGATCGAATACATGTGGCCGATGAGCTACTCGCGGTGGTTGTCGTTTCGCTAGAGACCTAGCATTCTACAGATGCCATGTCAATGCAAGGTATTTAATTTTGTCGACAGCGATGCAATTAGATTGCCTTCCCATCATCTCAATTTTTTATCAGAAGCATAAAGAAATCGGAGGCCGAGTTAATGAACTCACATGGATGGTTAATTAACTCACGCGCCTACCTAACATGGCTTCTCATATCATATATGATATAAATGGTTTTCTATTTTTCTACAATATTTTAAATAATAATAATAATAATAGTATTTGGGAGCCGTTTATTTTGGGATTAAAATCAGGATTAGATGATTTCATATTTTTTTTTTTTTATAAAATTAATATTTATTATTTTATATTTTTATTAAATTAAATTATTATAAAAAATTAAATAGTTTTTTGAACTTTAAATTATTGAACTTTTAATTTTAATAAAAAAAATTAATTTATAAAAATATTTTACTAATTTTAATCTTAATCTTAACCTTAATAACTAAGCCAAACGGACGTTCATGGTGACCTTATTTATTTATAGGGCCCGCCATTGTAACGGGCATTTGTCGTGTTACGCGGGACGTGTGCGTCGGGAATCGGGATCACGAACGGAACCCATAAATGAATTTATGAAGTTTGGCCAAAAAAAATAATAATAATGTCTTTGCCCAAAATTTTTTTAAAAAAAAAAAAAAAAAAAAAGCGGACGAAACGGTGCTCATGGCCGATGCCTGAAGCTTATGAATCCAATTTGGACTCATCCGGGGTACATTGTCGTACACCGCTAAGAAACCTCGCAACCCCATTGGTTGCTGCGCCATCCGCGGCCCCCACATCATCCGATCATCAATTTTTCTCAAAAACCAAAAATTTAATTTCTCTTAAAAAGATTATTTATAGCAGTGGAAATTCGCGTACCAAGAATTCGACGAAGGAGCTGAGAAAGTAGACGCGAAAGGCGGTGGTGAAGGCATCCGAGAGAAAGCCACCGAGGAGAGCCAGCAGAAAGCAAGTGCCCATGAAGTTGGTGACAGTGTTGGCAGCGCGAGCCGGCGAGAGGCGCATGAATCCAGTCAAGTACGTCACCAAGTTGCTCGCGTTCGCTAAGAAAGCGAGGTTCTCCATTATCTCCACCGCTGCGTCCAATTTCACGCAACATGTTCAACTTGTCAGTCGAATTAATCCCAATCATGCGCATGCACCGAAAGCGAAGTAACAACGTAGATCTCGCGAGATCCCTTTTTTTTTTATCGAAACAAATATCAAATCTATGTGTGCTTGTGCGTGAGCGAGCAGAGCAATCTCACTCTTTTTTGTCTTTTATTTGAGTGATGTGAGAGCCAGACGCAAGTTGTCTCGTCTGTTGTCAGCACACTCGAAGAACAGACAGAAAAGAAACCTATGATGTTGTACAAGATATACACACAGAACAAGAAGAAGAAGAAGAAGGAAACAAAAGCTAAAGGTGTTCTTTGTATTTTTTGCGATTCCACTCGATGTTGAAACAGGCAAAAGAATGAAGAAATTTGCAAAGTAATGAAACCTGTATATGCATATTTATGTATATATATATATAAGAAGTTAAGAAGAGTACCGAGAACAAAGGAAGCTGCAAGCATGCCACCATGCTTGCCCTTTAGGGCAGGTCTGTTCCTCCAATCCACATACCCTTCCCATCTATGTACCCCGTGCTCCACTTCCTGCCGCGAAGAAGAATACAAGAAGGTTGGATTAAGGATAAAGGCGAGTCGTGAGAGAGAAAAAGAGAAGAAGAAAGAGAGAATAAGGTACCCACCATTTTTTTCCCTTTCTTCTTATGCGAATTTGGGCAGGGGAGCTTGGTGATATGGAGAAGGAAGGGGCTTGGTGAGGCAGGGGAGTTAAGGGAGAAGGACCCGTATTTAAGGAGAGCAAAAGGCCTACTACAAAAGAGAACGGTCTAGACACCCTAAAAGAAAAGGACCCCTCATCAAGTCCATTAGTCCATATCAACGTTCACCCCCTCGTCTTTCCAAGGCATCATTTTTTGCCAAGGATATTTGACTCCCCATTTAACATGCTTTGCGAAGAAAATTTCAGCAAAAACATATTTTCGATAAATTGTAAGAAATGAAACACGACAGAAGTCAACTAATTCTTATTCTAACTTGCAATATGAATTGGGATGACCGCGAGAAAATCAAAATTTATTGAGCGATTGAATAGCCCATCGTAATGGGATCGGATAACAAAAATTTCTAATTTCGTATTATCATATTTAAATTTGAGTAACCTTGATAGTTAAAAATTCATCTCGATGAAGTCGTGATTGAGGGAATCGAGTCAATTAAACATGTTTTAGAGGCAAAAGGCTTCAAAAAGTGGTATTACAGCAATATTGAGCGAGTGAATCATATACTATTTTTGTTTTTTAGTTTTGAGATTAAGTAAAAAAAAATTTAATTAAGTATGTTAAAATTAATGTAATCGAATAAAAGAGTACCGTGATAATATAATTAAGTGAAATCGCATGTTAATCTCTCTTAAAAATTAAAAATTGAGATAAAAATTCGTTAGTATCAATTATACGATGAAATTAATCGAGTAAAAGAATTCTTGATTAATAGTAATAAAATTGATATAATTAAAACACACGTGAAAAAAGAAATTATTATAATGACAGATACGATGAATTAATTTTATATTAAATATTAAGTAAATATAGTCCAATATATATAACAAAATATGCTCATATTTCATGAGTTTAGCCTTTTAAACTATTTTAGTATTTGAATTACTATATTAATCTGATTTAATACTATTTTGAATGGGTTAATTGTTTGCTTGCTTATTAGCAAGTTAGAAAGGAGCCTTTTTTGTATTTTATTCACGGAAGGAAACTTATGGTTTAGATTTTTCTTCAACAGAATCTCGCCACATGGTCTCATTTTCCCAAAACGATAATTTTGCTATTATTTGATATTTTTTTTTTTCATTCTCTCTCTTTTCATAATTACATATAAACTCCTTTTTATTTTTAATGAGATTTCATATTCACGAATTTTAAAAAATTATTTTTTATAGAAAATATGTTCAATATATTTTTCAACAATTATAATTAAAAGACTAAAATGCTCATGTTATAATTATTAAAAATTCTCTATAAGTACAGCAAAATAAAAAAAATAAGACAAAATCTGAAAAAAATTTGTTCAGCGGTGACTACGGACAAAATGAAAATTTCAAAATTGAAGTCTCAAATAAGAAATTTTATTTTCTTCTCACGCTATATATTGCTCTTGATCTAAGAGGGATTATGTTGAGTTAAAAATTTAAATAATTTTTTTATCTTTTAATTCAGCTGAACTTTTTTCAGATCAATTGGATCCAAAGAACCCGAAACTTTGTTAAAAAATGAAAGGACAAAATTATATATAATTTAGTTATTTTACAGAAAATATTTGTAAAAAAACTCTTTATTAATTCAAGTCATGGGCATAAAATTTCAAGTTTCAAGGTTAGGGTAAGGCTGCTATCAGCAATTTCAGCAGATATTATTATTATTATTTTGTTATTTTTTTAAAAGCTGCTGTTGATATACTATAACAAATTTCTTCTCTTCAATTTCAACTGCAAAGAATGCTATTAAATGCGTTTCAGTGTCATTTTCCAATCATTCGGTCTCATTTATTGTGCAGTAATATGGAATCATGGGGACGCATATTATCTGCAGTTTTACTCGTTTGGGTTTGTCAGAGTGTGGAAATTGACTCATTAACAACTTTTAATGCTCAAACAACTCTAAATTAGGTTAAATGTGATTCAATTAAAGTAATAACAAGAAGGATCGAACTAATTACAGTTACTGTTGTGTAGTTTATAATGCGAGAATAATATAAGAGATCCTAATATTTAAGAGCCTGTTTAGTTCGAGAATTTCTAGCAACCTTTGCAAGCTTCGGGAGCATTCAGTGATGTGACGCCTGCACATGGTTGTGTTGAAGAAACATACCCTGAAAATATTTGTGTCTCCAAACCAAGTCCAGGCCATGCCAAGAACTCCCAACACCATCCATTCCCAGGTGAGCAGGAATCCGTAGGTTCTTCTTAAAAGTTCCACCACCAACGCCTATTCTCAGCCCTTCCGGAATCCGTCTGTCACCGAAACTTTAAATTCCAAGTAAAAAATTTTGCGTGGATTATAGCAGAGAAGACAGAGGTACACACTTAATTATCTGGCGTAGCAGAAAAGATACGTCAGGAATAAGATTATGTTTAATGGGGATGACTCAGTGCTTGATAACTTAATCCTTTTCAGGAGGCAAGCAGGAAGAAAGGAACAGAACTCACATTACGAGAAGAGGGCAAGGATGTATACCTATTATTTTGTGATTCTGAAACTCAGGCCGGATAGGAAACAGAATCACAAGGCTTTGTCAACTTTCTCTTGAAGCTTGCGTGAGCTTCCAAAAAGTTTCAGCGCATGAGATAAACATGTGGAGGATAAAACTAAGTCTAACCTCACGTCCATCGACTTCCGTCGTGAGTTCTAAGACCATCCCACGAATGGAGACTAGCTCGCTGCTGCTCACATTTTCGGTGGCATCTGAGTCCACACGACAGCCTTGAGACACACAGGTAGCTTTTTGGGACAAATTGTTCGTCTTGTCTCAAACCCTAAAACGGGAAGCTCTCAATCTACAAAAATATCTCACTTTCGGTCCACACGGACCGATTCCCATCACCAACCAAAAAGGAGCTCACTTAGCACCAAGTGCTTATGGCCGTGCACATCATCAATCGTCGCTTGTCTCCTCGTGTCTTTGATGAATGCACGTTAATTTAAAACGCTAAGCAAGCTTTAAAAATTATAGGCTTTAGTTTAAACTATCATCTTTTGTTTAATTCTACTTTAAATTTAAAATATTTTAATTTTTCAAAAAAGATCATTTCAAATCAAAGGTTCTGTAATTAATTTTACAGAAAAAAAAAAAAACTGTCCATGCAGACGAGAAGTCATTAGGTTCTTCGACAAAAATTGCCCGTCGACGTCAATTGTGTGTGGATTCCTTCACTTTAATCACATCAAATGCGTTTTGGTACAAAAAACAAATCCAGTTCGTATCTCCATCGAAAAGCTGCCCTCATTTTTAAGTGGCTGGCTATAAATGAAGCACAAAACTGTGAGCGAAAAAAAAAAAAAAAAAAAACTGCAAAAAACTGGTGAGATATGATTGGGCTAATTAAAATATATAGATACCGTTTAATTTAGAATCAAGATCAATCAAGATTAATAAATCATTTTTATAAATTAATATTTTTTATTAAAATTAAAGTTTCAATAATTTAAAATTTAAAAAATTATTTAATTTTTTATAATAATTTAATTTAATAATAACGTAAAATAAGTAATATTCATTTTATATAAATAAAAAAAATTCTCAGATAGATTGATACTGACCCCGATCCCAACTTGAAGTATAGTTCTCAGATTTGATACGAAGGTTCTCGGTTGAGTTTAGTGCAAGAAGACGTATATTTCGATTGACATCATGAATCACGAAATGGTTGCTCCCGGGAATCCATCTCTTTCGAGATTTGGACGTGTTACCAGGTTTTAAGGGTTCCTTCGAATTGATTCCGCAGCATCGGATTCCAAAAATATTTCAAATCTTTTCGCATAAACACGTGTGTGCTTTCGCGTTTTCGTTTTGATGATACAACATACTCTTTTGTTCCGTTGCTCAGCCGAAACCGTTTGTGTGAATCGAACCATTAGTCGAAGCCGATTAAACGTTAGGTCCGGATCCGTTCCCTGCACCAGACTGGAGAACTTTATGTATAAATATTAATTTCACCCGGTCAAATTTGAGAATTCGAGATCCACGACGAAAGTAACGACATAGAATCGATCAGAGAATCAAATTCACTGGATTCCCTGAATTTACTATAAATAGGAGAACACATAATAAAAATAAGACTAATATCAAATTCTTTATTTTTTTTTATTTTCATTCACAATTACTAACTTCACCATTTATAGAATTTCTAACGAATTTGTTCACATTTTTCTTTTTTTATAAATATGTGGAGTTAGATGTCTCAAATTCGAATTAGAATTGAACTCGAATTGAAGTTTAAGTTAAATTAAAATCTAATATTAAATTTGAATTTATATCCGATTCTAAATATTTATTATATAATATTAAAAATTATAATTAAAGAATATAACTGTAGCGATTATAGCTTCTAGAAGTTTAATCGGAGAAGAAAAGTAAAATCTCTTTCGTAAATTTTTTAAAAACTTGTTGACATTCGATTTCTCGCTGACCTATGTACAGAATTCAATTTTAGATAAATATCATTAAATATCTTTTTATTTTTATCTTGCATTAATTGTATTAATTGTATTGTTTGTAAATGAAATAATTCATCAAGTCTTTTACTGCGAATTACAACATAAATTTTAATACCGATAAAATTAACAAATCAAAATTTTACAGAACCTCTCAGATCAAATGAGTTGTGTATGGCGTTGATGGAAATCCTAGACTTATTAAAGGGATTCATTAGGTTCCCAATTATTGCCTCTCACGTGATAAGCACCTACATTAAAGTTAATGAATGCGATGATATGATTCTTTGAATGGCCCGCAACGTCCGTACCAGGTCTTTTTATCAACTCTTAGTTGTAATCAAAATAAAATGGAAACATTGTAGATCAAATACAATTAGGGAAGATGAGACAGCAACAAACTCAAGTTTGGTTCAACCAGGAAAACACATCAACTAAAGTATCCAATCAAACATATATAATGGTCACTAAATATTGATAATTGGTTATCGACTGCAATGAAATAAAATTTCAATAAAAATAAATATCATACTAAAAAAAAAAAATAATAGCACTTCACATGAATTTAGTTTTGGGTCTGGCCTGGATTTAGTCTAACAAGTCCATTTTCAACATCATATGTGGTCTAATAAGCCCAACAGTCATTTTTTTTGGATTCGGTCGAATTTAAAAATGCATTTGATTTAGAATCAGAATCAGGATCATTTTATCCTCATCAGCCTACTATTTAAATATCAAAAAAATAATCAAACTATTTTTACATTACTTTAAAAAATAAATTATTATACTATCATTATATTTATTTATTTAAATTTTTATAAATAATATATCTAAAAAAATTTTAACCATTCACTAATTAAATTAATATTAAAATATCAAAAATTTAATTAAATTATGTTTTTTATATTTTAATTTTGGTGTTCGAGTTGAGTTTCACGTTGATCCTGATGCCTAAAAGATCTCTGACCGTTGCTACTTAACAGTAGCCGCCAAAATTCTCCAACCGTCGCCTCTCCCGCTAAATTCTCCCGCCACCTTCCCGCCATGGCCGTCGTCTTCCGTAGTCCTACCCTCCAAATCCTGCAAAACCACGCGAGACATGCACCAACTTCACGCCAGAGCAATCAAAGCCGGCCTCATCCGAGACCAACTCGTCGCCGCCGAGATCCTCCGCTTCTCCGCACTCTCCTTCGATCGCGACCTCCGCTACGCCCAGCTGGTATTTTGACCAAATGCCTGAACCAAGCCTCTTCTCCCGGAACACCATCATCAGTGCCTTCTCCGAGAGTGATTCGGAACCAATACAGGCTTTGTGAATGTTTACGCAGATGCTGCGTGATGTCCCCATTCAGCCGAACAACTTCACCTTCCTTCTGTGTTGAAAGCAGGTTCATGGGCTTGTTGTCAAGCTTGGGTTGGATTTGGATAGGTTTGTGTGTAGCAATTTGGTTAGGATGTATGCTATTTGCGAGTGCATGGAGGAAGCTTGCTGGCTAATTCACTTGATCCCAGTGTCCTTGGAGGGCTAGGCCAATGTGTTTCTGCGCAATGTACTGATTGAAGGGTATTTTAGAGTTGGGATGGTCGATCGTGCGAGGAAAATTTTTGATGCTATGTCTGTAAGAAGTGTGATTTCATGGAATAGCATGATTTCAAGATATTCACAGATTGATTTACCTATTCAAGGTAGACCAATCTGTGCATATTTTGAAATTATGTGTTGAAGATATGCCGAACACAGGTGGAAGGTGTGAGACCCAATTATGTGACTTTGGTAAGTGTTCTTCCGGCGATTGCACTTCTTGGTGCACTTGAATTGGCCAAATGGGTTGATATGTATGCAGAAAAGAGCGAAATTGCAGTAGATGATGTGCTCGGATCAGCATTAGTCGACACGCATTTGAAATGCCGGAACATAGACGAGGCCCTTCAGATGTTTGAAGGGCTATCCAAGCGCAACCCGATCACTTGGAGTGCTTTGATAAGAGTGCTAGTAATGCACGGCGGTGCTGAAGAGGCGATTGATAAATGCTTATGTCCTTAAGCAGGAGTAATCCCTAGCGATGTGGTTTTCATCAGTGTGCTGAATGTATGCAGCCATGCTGGTTTGGTGGATCAGGGTCGGGCTATTTTGATCGCAAGATAAATGCTTATGACCTTAAGCCAAGAATCGAACACTAATATTGCATGGCTGATATGCTTGGGCGTGCTGTCTTGCTAGAGGAGGCTGAGCAGGTATCGATGAACTTGCCAATGATGCCATCCCGAAATCCTTAACTTGCATCATTGAAGACCCATGGCAATTTTGAAACTGGAATAGATGGGAGCTCGTCAGTTCAAATATTTCTTAAAATAAAATTTTAATAATCAATTTCAATTGTTCAAAAAAAATATTGAACTTGGAATGCGTGTGGCAAAGTGCCTTCTAGAGCTTACCCCGCACGACGCAGCTCGCTATGCGCTTCTATCAAACATGTATGCCTCCTTAGGTGAATGGGAGGCGGTTGCAAAGGTGAGGCTCATGATGAAAGAAGATCCCGGATGTAGTTGGATTACAGTAAACGGTGAAACCCATGAGTTTGTGGTTGAAGAGGATGCACACCTGAGAACGAGAGAGATATACTTCATGCGTCAGGAGATGACTGAGAAGCTAAGGGCTGCATGACACAAGTCGGACAATCCACAGGTGTTGCTTAAAATTGAGGAGGAGGAGACCTTGCTTTGCTATCACAGAGAGAAGATTGCCGTTGCCTTCGGTTTGATTAGCACGAAGCCCGGCACGGAACTGCAAGTAGTGAAGAATTTGAGGGTTTGTGGGGATTGTCACTCGGTTGTTTATGCTTGTTTCGGATGTCTACGTTCGTAGAGATAGATAACGGTTTGACCATTTTCGAACGTCTCCTGCTGGGCTTCGAGTCTTCCAAGGAGTAGGCACGCATTGGAGACCATCCAACGGACAAGGTTCGTTTGATGGACTCAAATGGACGGTGGATCGCACCCGAGATCGTCAAAAGCGTGCGAACTTCGTTTTTGCCGCAGCGACGTGTTCATTGCCAAGCCACACGCACTTTATGTCTCCTGTTTTTCTTGCTAATCCTCCTTTCGTCGAACACCTGCTGTGCTCTTTCCAGAGCTCCGGAGCATCAAACAATGGCGGCATTGGCTTCGCTGAAGGCGTACAAGGCCTTGTTCTCCTTCCTGGGGTGCTTGATGGTGGCGACCCTCGTCTACACCATCGTTACTGATGGTTCTCCTTTTCGCCGCGAGCTATTGACCCCGTACGATCTCTGCTCCACCATTTCCACCTCTGCAAGCATCAAAGACGATTTTGCATTTTTTTTTTTTTTGTTTTTTGATGAAATGAATGCAAACCATCTAGGTTTTCAATAGTCAGGATAGCATGTTTTGATTCTGATTTTGTGCGTGAATTTTTTCTTCAGGTGGATGGTTTCAACTTTGATTGACTTTTATGTGAATGTGGTTGCTATATCGGTACTTCTCTCAACATATCTGAACAATTTTATGGTTGCAAACGCTACAATTTTTTTAAGAAAAATAGATTTCATTATGTGATCTTATGTGCTATTAACCATTCAGGTATGGGTTGTGTACAAGGAATCAACTTGGGTCAGCGCAGCGTTATGGATAATCGTGTTAGTTTGTTTTGGCAGGTAGCTTCTCCATTTTATGTTGGCAGCTGATTATATGAGCTGACAATTATTATTGAAAACATTGGATTTTGAGGGAATGAGTTTCTGTTGAAACTATTGGAGCACATCTCTACTATGAACGAGATCATAGATTACCTTTTTTCTTAGATGAGTGATACTAGATTACATTTTGACATCGGAGAAGTTTGGAAGGATTATGCGTTTGCATATGGTGGGGAATATATCCTTATTACTGTGATTTATGTGCGCTATACTCTTACTGTCAAGTATAAAAAACAATTTGATATTCTACCAAAAAAAAAATGATATTCTAATGAAAAGATAGTGCATGAAAATGTTTCTTTTCCAATTGTGTCATTTGCTACCATGATTTTCTTTTCCTTTAGCATCAAATGCAAGAACTGTTTATGTCGTATTATTTTGACTGTTGTGTGCCAACATTGAATCTTTTTGCCATTCTAGTGTTGCAACTTGTGCATATATTGTGAAGAAACTTTGCACTATTTCATCTCAAGATCCTGTACAAGATCCATTACAACATGTGCTGTTGAGGATTGGTTGCGAAAGGAGGATGAAGTACTCCTCTATTCTGTTTCTAAAAATTCTTTTTGGCATTCTGGGCCTCCTTGTGCTGGCAGTGGTCATCTGGACATTGATTACTGATGGCTTTCCTTTCCGAATGGAGCTTTTAACACCGTAAGGGTCTCTTAATATGAACTCTACTGTTTATTTTGTGTGACATATTCCGTGAGGCGACATGTGTCCTGTCCATAATGCTAGCCAATTGTTCCTAATTTGTATGTAGCTCTACATAGAGAAAAATCTTGGCCACATGGTGATATTCTTATCATAAATACGCATCAACATTCTGCCTCTCCTAGTATGAGAATTATGTAAAGGAATAACATTTATTTGTATCAGTAGTCTCCTATATTGACTGGAAAATAAGTGTTACCTGCAACTTTGCTGCCATCGAGGCTGAAGTCAGTTATGGAAATGGACTACTGAATACTGGTTCATACTTCTATAATAGTCTCAACATTATATGAGGCAGATGAGGAAGAAAGTTTTGTTTCTGGATGATCCGAAGAAGCCATTGTCTCATTCATCCGTTGTATTAATTCAGACTCATACTATTAGATTATCTCAAAAAAAAGGAAGAAAAAAAAATCATACTATTGAGTTGTTCTGTTATGTACTCCCCAATCTCTGGGTAAATAATTTTCCTTGAATATATAGGTGTTTATGAAAGTATTAATAAATTAATAGCATTAGATGACTGCTCATGTGCCAAATGTTAAATATGCGGCGGATAAGAGGTATTCTGTAGATAAGGTAGCTCTTATTATTAAATTTATGCCAGAACTAAATCTATGAGGAAGTTGCGATGGTTGCAAAGCCCTTCATTAGTTTTTGGCATGCTAAAATCTCTTTGGATTATGTTCTTATTTTCTTAATTACATATCCCCAAGTACTTCTTTTATTCCACACAGAAATATGACTTTCAAGACAATGCAAACTGATGCTGTAATTATATGCAGGTGGATGGCTGCTACTCTAATTGATTTCTATATAAATGTTGCTGCTATATCGGTACAGTATAGCAAACTTCTGGATCTCACTTTTGCTCCTATAGATAGGAAATATAAAATTTTGAAGAATAACATAGATCAAAGAATTGATGTTGATTATTTTCAGTGGGCATTGCTCTTTAACAGGATTGAACTGATGAACTGTAGCTTTGAGTTACTTGTTGGACACTACAGGCTTGATTATTAATTGGAGTTGCTTCTGTTGGTTGTGAATTGATTCAAAGTTTTGTGAGGGCTATCTCTTTTTCTGGAACAGTTTATCTACATCCCATCTATCCAAGCTTTTCTTTAGCCAGGCATGTTACAAGGTTGATCTTCTATTCAGCTCATAATGACACTTTTTTATGTACATTTCTTGTCGTAGGTTTGGGTCTCCCTCAAGGAGGCAACTTGGATCACTGCATTCATATGGATCTTACTTCTGATTTGTTTTGGCAGGTATTGTTGTTCTTCAATCCTTTTAGATCTATGACATAGTTAAAACACATCCATTACTCCTAACGATAGCCAAATCAAGAAATTGTTTTTGATATGCTAATTGTCTGGGTAACATGTACTGATGTGTTGTATGCCAGTACATTAAATTTGCATGAAATTGAACTGAAACAAGCTTTCTAACCTGGTTGTTCCTTGATTCTATCAGCATTACGACATGCGCCTACATCATTATCAAACTTTTCCAGTTCTCATCCCAAGATCCAGTATACCGTATTTTACAGAACACCCACAACAAGCAGGCGGGGAAGTAATATGTTCGACTTCATCTGTACAAAATTTCGTCCCAGAAAGGCAAAAGGATGTATACAAAATCCTGAGATGTTCCATTGACGCTTAGTTTGAGATTAGTTCAATGATCTCTGTGACAAAGCATTTATGTATGCATTTTCTAAAAAATTTTAGGATGTAGTATTTTATCCAGATTCGGCTGTCTCCTTTCAAAAGCCGGAAAAATTGAATGCTTTTAGAACACTTTGACTATCGACCATATGCTCTTTTTTTTTTTAATTTTTTTGCATGTATACCCTTGAAAAAGTTACAAATTGCATTTATATTTCTGAAAAGATTACAATTACATCAATATCCTTCAAAATTGTGCACCTATCTTCTTGGTGTAACGGATCGTTATTCTGCTCTCGAGTTGAAGGTGTTAATCGATAATTAATTTTTTTGTTTTTTTGCTTGTATAACCCTAAAAATTTAGGAATTGTACCCATGTTTCTGAAAAAAATTACGGTCACATCTATACCCTAGTTTATTCAAATTTTTACATCTACATTTCGACCCTGATAGGCTGTTATCTTCCTCTCAAGTTAGTTAATTCATAATTAACTATTTAGCAAAATTATAGAATGTATGTTTTATCCTCTCTACGAAAGGTGAAAATTGCACATATACCCTCAGAAATGTGGAAAATTGCACTTGTACTCCTGAAAAAAAAACTTTACGGATATACATGTAAAAGGGCAATATGAATAATTCACATAGTTATTTGTGTTTTAGACCGTAGTTAGTCCAAATTTGAACGCAATGAGAGCATAGGTGCAATCATAATTTGTTCAGGGGTGCAGATGTCATTTTCAACTTTTTAAGGGAATAGATGTAAAAAATTCTTAATTATTTGTCATAGTTGTGAAATGCATGTTAAGTTGCAAATTATGTATATGCATGTAAAAATATAATCTGCACAATATTATATGAGTTCGCTTGTCTTTTGGGCAGCAATTAATACCTACGATGAACGCAATAGAATATGAAGGTTTTAAAAATCGGTCGGGAGGTTTCGGCTAGCATTTTAATTTCGATTTTAAAAAAATATATTATTTATATTTGTATATTATATTTTTATTATACAATATATTTATTTTAGATGGTTAAAAGTTTAATCTCGAATTAAGTTGACTCAAGATTGAATTTTAGTTATTACATTTTTTTTATATATTTTAAGAAATTTTTTACCAAAAAATTATTTTATTTAATAATTTTGAAAATATATACGTATATAAATTTGTTCTGTTTCTAAATTTTTTTAAAAAATATTTTTAAATTTAAAATTAAATCTTAGTAAAAAATTAAAAAATAATTTAATTAAAATTAAAATAAATTAATTTTAATTAAAATGATCAAAATGTATCAATTTTGATGGGTGGTGAAATTAATTTAAAAATCGAGACTTAAAACTTCGAGAAATATAGAGAAATATAGATGCAATAACATTAGGAATATTAATGTAATTTTAAATTTTTTTAGGGGTATGCATGTAAAAGGTCCAAACTCTTTTTCTATTTCACGGAGAGGGGTTTCAACTAAATTTGTAACAAATTAAAGAGGGTGAGGCGGTGAGGATTGATAAAACAAAGCCGTTGTCTGCAAATACCATAAAGTTGGGGGGCTATGGGGGAATTCCACAAAATTGGACATCCAATTATTTATTTTAGTTTCTCTCCCCGTCCTGGTCGTCGTCTCCGCAAAAAGCTCCTCATTTTTGTCTGCAATGGCTCTCGCCGGAACAACTTCTCGCCCTTCTCTCTGCTTTCTACCGCCCAAATATCAGATTCCGGCCACCTCCGGCGTTTCTTTTCTATGTCTCCGCGCAAGGATCGCAGATCCCGGTCGATGTCGATCCATCTCCATCCGATCCAGCGCTGTTTCCGGTGAGATTATTTCCTTTTCGTTTTTCTCCTTTCTTTATTTAATTCAATCTGATCTATGCAATTTGGAAGACGTGTTCGTTCGTTCTTTCTTTAGCTTGTTGAAACAATCTTACTAGGATTAGTTGCAACAACTTCAGTTTGATCTTTTGGGATAATAAAGATTGGTGCTTTTTTGAGTTCTACTTCGTGTGAAATTTGATCGGGCTTTATGTTATCGGAACTATTCTGTTGACATGTCGTGTAATTTGTTTATGATAATAGAGCAGGGCTCTTTACGCTTAAATTGACTTTGAGGAACTCTTTTGTTTTACTATAGAAGTGTTTTCATGCGAACAACTTTATACAATCATTTCTTTGTATTTTGAGATTTATGATTGCTCGGCTCTTTGGATTGTTTTCAAGAATTTAACTGTTTTAGTTGTCTGGGGCTTGTTGAGTTTTGTAATCCATTAATCAGTTGAAACAAAGCTTTTGCTTTTTTGTTTATCTAATCTGACTAGTGTCAGGTGAAAATTTACTATTTGCAATTTGACAGCCAAGTCACGTAATAATCTTTATTACGTTTTATTAGTCTGCTCGGTACCTATTCTCATTTATTTTTGTGTTCTTGATATTTTTCTTCATTATTACCAGGAATTCGATGCTCTTACTTCTCCTTTTGAGCTTGATCAATTATTTTAGTTTCTTTCCAGTTGGCAATAATCTTCATCTTCATGCATTTTTTCGCATCTTTTATTTCTGTTATCTTGTAATTTGTTAATGAACTCATAACTCTATACAATGATGTATAGATGGTCACAATTAGATTTTTTTTTTTATTTGTTGTGTGAAACTATTGTTTTCTTACTCTATTGTCTGTCTGTTGTTTTCAAGAAATAAATCAATATATACCTCTGATTGGAAGTTGGTCTTTGTTTTATCTTAATATCATTTGTTCATATTCATTCTTTCAATCTGTTAGCAGCATCAACTTCTGAGAGCATTGCACCTGCTATTTCCTTGACTGAGAAGGCACTAAACCATTTGCATAAATTGAGATCTGAAAAAAATGAAGACCTTTGCTTAAGAATTGGAGTGAAGCCAGGTGGCTGTTCTGGCATGTCATACACTATGGAATTTGAAAACAGAGCCGATGCAAAACCAGATGATTCAGTCGTTGCATACAATGGCTTTGCAATTGGTATGCTTCTATTTCCTTGTCCCTTAGAATGTTAAATGGGAAACAGTAAATGGGGTATTTATGATGCTTGAGTCTATTTACTATTACAATGACTTCTTGAAATAATTTTAGCCTATTTGACCATGTATAGTACTTATACTGGAAATTTCTAATATGGAGGGAGGTGCCTCTCCTCACCAAGGCAGCTAGTTGGGTGACCATTTTGTTGAAGTATCAATCGATATATCCAGGCATACATATAAATGCATTTTGCTTGCTGAAACATGTAACAGGTTCTACTTTGAGCCTAGAATGTCCATACAGATACTATATCTTCTTTTGATCCTTGCAATATGCTGCTATATAACTTTTGTTAAGTTATTGCATAGTTCTTCTCTGCCTTTCGTTTTTCTTTTTGGGTTAGATCAGTTCAAACCTTCTCATTAAGCCCATAAAGTGGACCAGTCAAATAAATGCTGAATTGATATTCAATCCATTTTTATCATAAGTTGTGCATCAAACTATGGTGGGAAACTCTTCATTTGAAAAGATATTGTTTAGCAAGCTATAAGCATGACAATTGAACAGGTTAAAAATCACAGCTTCAAATACAAACTCAAACACTGGAAGCTAACTGTAGTTGAATAGGTACTAATAAAGGTCACATTACCGATGAACAATTTATAAACAGTTGGCCTGATATTTATTTTTGTTTGCTGAGAACATTTCAATTGATATTAAATGAAAGCAAGAAGCTTCTGTCTTTGTTTCCTGTTTATCACTCATTGGAACTCGGCTGATCTTTCAGTTCATTGCTCCCTCTTTATTGCAGTCTGTGATCCCAAGAGCCTTCTGTTCCTATATGGCATGCAGTTGGATTTTAGTGATGCACTTATTGGTGGGGGCTTCTCATTTAAGAACCCAAATGCAACAAGAACCTGCGGTTGTGGTAAATCATTCGCTTCTGGGGCATCAGGAAAATCATCTTCTAAGGCATCAAGCAGACGATGCAGTTGAAGTTCTTATAGCTCCTACTGTAGAATTTCACTAGTTATCTATATAATCTGGATAGCAAAATGTACCGCTGAGAAATTATTTCTATGAAAAATCGATTATCAGAACAAGCATATCATGCTTAAGGGCATTTATCTGTTGCTCTCCACTGGTGGAAGCCAGGTCTGTATTATTTGGGTTTAGGCTTATAATGCATTCATTTGATTAAGTATGGTTTTAGATGTTAATTGATTACCTGTTCTGGGCTTTAATGTTGAAGTGATTGACTGTCCTAGATTTCAGCATATTTGATCTCATCCAATGGCTGTTAATAAAGAAAAACCAAAATGGTATGAATTTTCTCAACAATTTGGGTTTTTTATCCAGATAAATTCGGGATTGATTCTATTTCTTTTTTTGTCACAACGAGAAATTTGGAAAATTATAGCGCTGTTCATGAGGTGAATTCCCACTACCTGGGAAAGCCCGTTGGGTTTTGGGTTCATCGGGAGGCAAAAGTTGCACCGACCGCTCAATTGACATCCAAATCAAACCCATTTTTCCTCCGACGACCTTCTCAACGAATTTACAAAATTACTCTTAATTGCTGACGTGCTGTTTTCAAGGTGCATATTGTCGATTGGGTGGTCGCAATTACCTGACAAAAACGCAGGAGATCACTTGGCTAGAAGTACTCGTAGCCCTTCGTTAAGAAAAGCAAAACCAAATAAAAATGGCTTCTTGCTCGCTCTCCGGCGCCTCTCCTTGCTTCTCCGATCACCACCGCCGCCGCTTGCACCGCCACCATCTCCGTCATAATGGCATCAGGAACCACATTCATTTGCTCTCCGGCCGCAATTTGTCGCTGGCTCGCGCCAAATTCGAGCGATTCGAAGGCGCGGACTCCGCCTCCGGCGACCCCGGTGGCGCAGAATCTCCACTGCCGCAACAGCAAGCGGAGCAGGAGTTGGAAGACGACAGGTTTTTGATGCACACCTTCTTTTTTAGATTCGTCATACCGCCAAAATGATGTTTTTGTGGTTTATGTGCAGGGACTTGCCTTCGGATTTGGAAGGTGCGATCCGGCAGTCGGGCCAGGCCACCGCTGCATTCGTTTCTTCGGGAGGAATGCGAGCTATTGTAAATTCTTTTTACATATTAGAGTCTTGAATTTTACCTGATTTTTTGGCAGTGGGACTAGTTTTGCAATATGGTGAATTACAAATTTTAGTTTTACAAGTGTTTGTATTCAATTATTTTTTTTTTTTTTATAATTTCAGGTGGAGCTTTTAATCCCTCAGTTGCAGTTTTTGGATGCCGAAGGTGCTCAGGTTGAGCTTTGGGAGTTATCAAGAATTTTCTTGGAGACACTGATAGAGGAGACAGGATTGCAGGTACGAACAAAGGAGTCCCAAATTTTCTACACTTCTATCCCCTCTTGTAGATGATTTCGTGAATTTCTTTTTTTTCCAGTTGAAGTGAGCTATTCAAAATTGATATGCGTTAGTGCTTTAAAACCGAGTCCTATTTGTTACTTAGAGAACATTTATTTGATTAAAATTAATGGAAAAAATTAGAAAAAGCGTCAGAGGCTCACACATAAAACACAAATTAAACATGATGTATGTTGCTGAGTAAAAAACTAGCACAAATTTAATGTAATGAGGAATGTGTAAAAGATCAGCAACATTTTTTTGCAGCTCTACTTTTGACTCATGTCAGCTGAATAATGTACTTGAACTTGTGTGAGAAGTGGAGGATTTTATAGACTTGTTCAGAGAACAATTGTATCCTTGTATGAATGACTTAAATTCTAGTGACAGACAGGCTTCATTTGTAAATCAGTTCTGAGATCTGATGTAGAAGAAGCAAGACTCCCACAAAGCCTGGCTTTAGAAATATCCCAAGATTTTCTAAAAGCATGCTTCAGTTCTCATTCAATTTCATGCATTGTTTGTATGTGTGTGTATGTATCTTTGAATGTATGTATGTATGCCTATCAGGCTATCAGCAATACTCTATACACTTGGAAACTCATTTGCATTCTATTGGGCACATTGGGTTCAGAAACAATTACTCTTGGTCAACACGGGATCTCTCACTGTAGTAATGGAATTCATTCAAAACAAATATTAAAGGCTATTATCACCTGCTCCAATATAATTAACTCCTGAATGTTTTCAAAACTGACCCTCTTCATAGTGAATGCTGGGAAAAGGATCTTATTTGTCTTTCCTTACTATCATATTTATGTGTTCAATTTTAGAATATAAAAGCAATATTTCCTGATGCTGGAGCAGCTGCTCTTCTGAAATATCAGTGGAAAGATGCAAGTTTTGGATTTGCAAGGTAATTGATCCTGTAGAATTACTCCATCTTGAAGTAGAAATTTTTTTCCAGCTGTTTTATGTCAGAACAGGTACACTTGAAGTTCAGCAGTTCATATTAGTTTGTCTTCCACATATCTCTGCTATCATCTAAGTGTGGTGATCTGAATGTGATTCATTGGCTCTTCTATTTGTCATTCTCTTCATTGATGGTGATTTTTTGTTCAAAATAATTTCTTCTGCAGCTTGAGTGACCGGAAGCCTGTACAAGCTGAAGATGAAGCTGTAGTTATGATTGTTCCTGATTATCAGATGTTGGAGTATGTTGAGCGCATTGCTTCTCAACTCTCTGATGATCCAGTATGTAATTTCTTTTCTGTGGAACTCTTTCAAATAACAACTATTTACAGTCAGCATTTTGTGCAACAGTGTTTTCTGTTAGCAACTATGGTTATAGAAAGAGGGTTCCTTTTAGCTAAGCCCATGAAACATAAGAAATAGTTGATTAATATCTCTCTATTTGACAATTTTATTGTCTTCTGTTAAGGAATCTTAGACCGCTGGTTGTTTTTTTTTTTTAGTTCATCAGAGTTATCTCCTATTCCATATTTTGTATATCATCGCTCCTTTTCTTTCAAATAACATGGAGGAGGCCAACTTGCTTTGGCTGTTTACCAAGCCATATGGAGATTTTAATGCTATTCACAATCAATGATAGAATCTGTATAGTATCGTTTTTTTACTAACCTACGTATGCTATAAGTGCCTTAGTGGTTTCTGAAGAAACATAGGCTAAGGTTCTGCTGCACAATCAGTAGCTCCCTGTAGGTATTCTTGAAAAAAATTTATTATCATTGTCATTATGGTAATCATTATTATCGTAGTTGTAGTTGTTGCTATTTGAATTTAGCTTCCAAATTTTCAATGCTGGTGAATCTGGTTGAAGATGCTGCATATAAACGTGAACCCTACTTTTTTGGTCGGTGGCATATTCGTTAACTTCTGTATTTTACATGCTAAAAATGATCCTTTGTCTCATATAGTATTCCTGGCTATTATATTGTTAGCCGAGGCCTCTCATCATGTGGAACCCACGACTTGTCAGCGAGGATGTTGGAGTTGGTTTCAATGTTCGCAAATTGCGTAAATATTTTTTAAGGTAAAATTATTTGTAATTTCTTTATGCTTCCAATTTCAGATAGTTCATTATTCATCCAAGCTATTCCAAGTATATTCTAGGTGTGGAGTGCAACAACTGACTTAGGATTAAAATAATTACATGCATTTATATTAACTCCTTCAGTTTTTTCAATTATGTACATGCAGCACCTTCACTGTTGTTTACTCAATGAGACCATTACCATCTGGTGCAATATTTAGATGCTATCCAGGGTGAGCAAGAAAGACTGTTATCATCTTATTAGATGTTCGATGAATTATTTATTGCAAGAAAAATAATTATGTCTGGTATCTTTTGCAGGATGTGGAAAGTGTTTTATGATGATGAGAACCGGCCCAATAGATATTTGCTAGCTAAAGAATTACCTAGGCGTCCTGATGCTTCAGAAATTGAGGTTTGTTGCTGACAAAAGATAATACCTTACCTTTTTATTCTCAAAAAAAAAAAAATCGACACAATTAGATGCTGAAAGTGAATCACAATTTGAAATTGGATCAGGATTTTAGGTTGTTCTAGAGGAGATCAAATAGTGAGAACTGATTGGTGGTATAATAGTAATTAACAACACTAAAGAGTTTCAGAGAATTTGGTTATTTATGGATCTGTTCTCAAAGATCATGTCAGTTAACCTTCTTAGCTGCAAGCAAAAATTCCTGGTCTTAAAAAAATCAGATATTATTTTAAAATTTTGAGTTTCAACATTCCTCTCCAGTTTCCTATCTCCTAGGGGCTTCTTTCTTAATACTAGAGAGCAGGTAAATAAAAGATCATTATGTAGAAAATTGTGTCCATGTTACATTGTTTTTTGGCAAAAATTTGCCATGTTGTGTTAGGTTGACTTCTGGGCTGATCAGTTGCAATTTCTTTTCTTGGCAGTTAATATTTGGAAATGTAGCAGAAGAAACAGAGGAGGCACCATCCTTTATGGGGAGAGCCATGGGGATGATTACATCATTAAACAAGTTCATTAAAGCCATTTCCAGGTGAAATTAGATATTGTTTTTTAACATTCCAATTCATGTAAATACTTTCTTTTTCTATGTGATGTTTTACCGGGAGATGTCTACCCTCCATCTGAATTGCAAAACATTTGAGGAAATCTGCCAAAAAAGATATTGGGAAGCAGGACGCTTTGTCTTCTAATAAATGGTTTCAGTTGATTGTTACATACTGTTTTGATTAGGTTCTGTTCCATTCAGCTTAGACGCTTATACTCATTTGACTTGTTATAGCATAGCAATGTTATTTGTTTTTTCTTTTTTGTATATTTGAAAGAGATTCAGAAGTTCTATTTGGAACAGAAAACTAAGATCATTCGCGGAAAGGTACTTTGACAACACTTGCAGATCACTGAAACATAACTCTGCATTTTTGAATTACAAATCTAAGTGCTAGTCTAAGAAGTAGATGAACTGCCATGTTCCACTCCAGCTCTATTTCTCTTCCCAGTTTACATTCCGATCCGCAGAAGTTCATTTCTGATAGTGTTCAATTCCCAGGTGACTTCTTCTATTTGCATCCGCTCCATTGGTGACACCTTAGAACACATGATGCCAACCTTGAGCAGTGAAAGTAGACATCCTTCTACTTTTTGATTGTTGTTGCTAGCTTGGTCGCCTTCCTCATGGACGAGAAGGAATGGATCTATAATTTCGACAAGTCGATCCGGCAGTGCCTTCTCAACAAAGTTGTGGAGGTTCATGCCATCCTTGAACGCATCATCAGTTGGCCTTCTACCTGTTAACATCTCTAGCAAAAGAATTCCATAACTGTATGTATCTCCATGAATAGAAACAATGTTGCCCATTCCATACTCTGCAATGACATTAGAATATCAATGAAATATCAGTATAATAGGTTAAATTAGCTACTCAAACAAGGAAAAAATAAAAAGTTTCGCGAAAAACAATGGCGAAGGCATTTTAAGCAATACAAGTGCAAAATGAAATGCATACCCGGAGCGACATATCCAATTGATCCTTTCAATTGTATAGAGCTGGAAGTGTTTTCGAGTGATGTGCTTTGAGTTTCGTGGAGGAACCTGGCTAATCCAAAGTCACCTACATGAGCAGTCATCTCATAGTCAAGAAGCACATTGCTTGGCTTGAGATCGCAATGGACAATTGGCATGGGACGATAATGATGGAGATACTCTACGGCAGAAGCCACATCAATGGCAATGTTCAGTCTTTGGGGGAGACCCAACTTCCTCTGGTCCCCTTCTCGATCCACACTAGGATGCAGCCATTTCTCCAGACTCCCATTTGGCAAGAACTCAAATACCAAAGCTTTGAAATCATTACCTTGGAAATCTATGGTTGAGCATGAAGTCAAGATCTTGACAAGATTCCGGTGGCGGATGTTTCTCAACGCCTCACATTCAGCAATAAAACTTCGAGAAGCCCCTCGCTGATGGAGGTTGAGTACCTTAACTGCGACGATTTGTTGCTCTAGCTGTTCCAGAATGCCTTTATATACAAACCCAAAGCTTCCGGTGCCAATCAAATTTAATGTTGAAAACCCATCAGTTGCTTTCACGAGTTCTGCATAAGATACCTTCCTATGTTGCTCTTTGATGTCAACAGCTGAAGTCTCCTTTCGTTTTTTGCATTTCAAGTAAATCAAGATGAAGCAAATGAACGATATAGCAAATAAGATTGCTGCTGCAACTACAGTGATGACCGTTAGTCTTGTTGACCAACTTTTCTTTTGAGAACCTTGGCCTTTGCATGGTGGCAGCTTTAGCTTCGGATTACCCCCACAGAGTTTAGCATTGCCAAGGATTGAGATTGCACTTGCATTTGAAAAAACTCCTCCGAGTGGCACTTCACTCTCAAAGTCATTGAAAGATAGATTCAAATAGGCCAGTGATAAACTCTCCAGGAACTTTGGAATTGGCCCGGATAAATTGTTGCGCGAAATGTCTAGCTGTTGAAGACCTTTCAAATCACTCAAATATGAAGGGATGGGTCCATGGAACAAGTTGCCTTCCATAAATACTTGTTGAAGAACTTGACATTTACTGAGACTGACAGGAATCACGCCAGACAATTTGTTATTTGAGACGTCCAACGCGACAAGATTTATCAAATTCCCTACTTCGGCTGGTAATGGTCCTTCTAGTGAGTTATTTGCCAAGTCAAGGTACATTGAGAGAGTCGAGATGGCGAAGATTTCTTTGGGTATGTTTCCTTTGAGCTTGTTATTCTCCAAATTCAATTGTTCCAATTCAAGGCAATTACCAAGGGAGGTTGGTATGCTTCCATCCAAGTAATTGTTACCCATTTGAAGATTGTTTAGTTTAGTCAAATTACCTAGTGATTGAGGTATTGTTCCAGAAAGCTGATTCTGAAGCAAAACTAACATGTGCAATTCCTTCAGTGTTCCTATCGTTGAAGGTATACTGCCATAAAAGAGATTGTCATCCAAAGCAAGAAGCCTTAGGTTGACTAGATGTCCTATATCTGTAGGTATGACTCCAGATATCCGGTTGCCCCCTAAATTTAGCCATTCTAGTGCGTTGGATAAGTTGGTAATTGTCTTCGGCAAGCTTCCTCCAAGCCGATTGCCAGCTAAATCCAAGACTTTCAGGTTGGTGTTGTTGGTCAGTGCTGTTATAATACTCCAATCTGTAGTTTCCATCTCTCCCAACTCATTAGCCTGAAGAATTAGGACCGACAACAGTTGCAACTCTCCGAGATTTTGTGGTATGTTGCCACTGAATTTGTTTGAGCCTATGTCAAACTGTTTCAAAGAAGAAGCATTGGACAAAGACAGAGGAATAGGCCCATGGAATTGGTTTTCAAATAAAAGTACTTGCTTGATCGAAGGGACGGACAGACCCATGTCGGGCGGAAGAGTTCCAGAGAGATTGTTAGAGTACATGACAAGAGATCTAAGAGACGAGGAATTCCACAGAGAAGGCGGAATAATGCCTGAAATAAAATTGGTAGCTAGATCAAGTCCACGGAGATTGGAGCAGCTCCCTAGCGATGATGGGATTCCCCCAGTGAGATTGTTTCTTGATAGTTGAAGCAAGCTCAAGGCTGAGAGGTTGCCCAGAGAAGAAGGAATGGTACCTACAAGATGGTTGCCTTCAAGATCAAATAGGTTAAGAGAGTTGAGATTGCCCAAAGAAGTCGGAATTCCTCCGGTGAGACTATTGTTTGCTAGATCAAGCCAAGTAAGAGCAGAGAGGTTGCTAACGACGGCGGTATGGATCCTGACAATTGGTTGTTAGACAAATCAAGCTCAGTAAGGAAAAATAGCTTGCCAATGGATGCAGGAATGGCATCAGTGAGTTTATTATCAGACAAAATAAGGCGCTGTAAATTGAAGAGATTTCCAATCTCCAAAGGAATGTTTCCAGATACCTTGTTTGCGGTCATTGAGAGAGTTTGGACTTGTGCAGAGAGATTGGCAATGGAGGCGGGCAACATGCCGCTCAGCTTGTTACTTCCAAGCCCCAATACCCTCAGGTTGCTGCAGTTGGCCAAAGCAGAAATGAAAGCCCAATCTCCAGCTTGTAGTTGATTGTCATCAAGAAATAGGTGAGTTAGAAACTGCAGTTTTCCAAAGCTTCGAGGTACTGTCCCTGTCAGGGTGTTGCTCTGTAAATCTATGATCCGGAGGCTCCAGCAATGTCCAATGTTTAGTGGTATCTCCCCTTCCAGCATGTTCCTGCTCAGGTTGAGCTTCTGCAGATGGACTAGAAAGCCGAGTTCTTGAGGGATGAGTCCATGAAGAGTGTTGCCGGAGAGCGAGAGATTCTGAAGAAAAGTGAGATTGGATAAAGACGGTGAAATGGAGCCAGTCAAATTGAGTGAGTCGAGGGCCAAGGATGCCACTCTTTGTTGGCCACTGCGGCCCTCACAGACAACTCCTCGCCATTCACAGAAATGAATGCTGGTGTTCCATGAAGCCAGAGCATGAAATGGATCGCCGGAAATCATCGACTTGAATGAGAGGAGTGCCAGCCGGTCAGTCTCCGTATTGGTGTGGCCATCCATGGACAGCTGCATGTTGGAGTAACTTGCAAATACTGAGAAACCTGCAAGCCATGAAAGCCAAAAGGTCACAGCAAGAGAGAAGGGAGGAGTTACGCGAAACCGATGGCGTCTCTTCCCAATCGCCATCGAGCAGCTTATTTTTTCTCAACCATCATCACATACATGTCTTAAAAAAGAGGAAGAAGCTACGAAGTTACGAACACGCTCATTGTCCCTTTTTTTTTTCCTTTTTGGGTTAATTAGGTATACCCACCCCCCCTCTATCCTAAATATCCGATAATTATTAAAAAATTTTCGAAATTTTTATAATTACCTCCTATACTACCCCTTTTCAAAATATTTATTTATGCCCTTTATTATTATTTAATCAAATTTCTCTTTAAAAATTCTGATTTTATCTTCCGAATTTTTACAATTAAACCCCTAAAAACTTATTTTCTCACTCCGACTTTTTCTACCAATATATTTACAAATAAGCCCTTAAAATATTTTTATTTATAAAAAAATCCAAATATTAATATTTTCAAAAAAATATTTATACAGGAACTGAAAATATTTTAAATATTTTATAAATAAATCATAATATTTATATTTTTACAAATACGCCCCTTGAATTTTTTTTATTTATAAAAAATTCAAATGTTAATATTTTTCAAAAAAAATTTATAAAGGAGCTGAAATATTTTAAATATTTTATAAATAAACCCTAATATTTATATATTTACAAATAAGTCGCTTAGATTTTTTTATTTATAAAAAAATCCAAATGTTAATATTTTTATATGAAAATTTATTAAACGGACCTTAAATATTTTAAATATTTTACAAATAAACCCTACATAAGAAATTTAATTACAAATTTATATTTTGTGAATTTACAAATAAGTCCCTTGAATTTTTTATTTATAAAAAGTCAAAAATTTATAAGTTTTAAAAAAAATTTAACAAAAAAGAGTTGAAGGTATTAAAACTTAAAATTTTAAAATACAAGTTCAATATTTTCTATATTTACAAATAGACAAATTTTTTTATTTATAAATAAGCCCAATTTTTATCAAATTTTTAATAAATAAGCCCAATTTTTATCAAATTTTTAATAAAACTTTACAATATTGAAGATTTAAAAATTAAAATTTTGAATCATAAATTTAGCATTTATACATTTATAAATAGACCCCGTGAATATTTTTATTTATAAATAAGTTTAAAATTTTATCATCTTTAAAATAAAATTTTACAAAAAAGACATTAAAGGTTTTAAAACTTAAAATTTTAAATTACAAGTTTAATATTTATACATTTATAAATAGACCCCTAAAACATATTTATTTATAAATAAGTTCAAATTTTATTATTTTTTAAATAAAATTTTACAAAGAAGACATTGAAGGTTTTAAAATTAAAATTTGAAATTATAAGTTTTATATTTGTACAGTTACAAATAGACCCCTTGAATAGTTTTATTTATAAATAAGTCTAAATTTTTATCATTTTTTATTAAATTTTACAAAAAAGACATTGAAGGTTTTAAAACTTAAAATTTAAAATTACAAGTTTAATATTTGTACATTTAAAAATAGATCCCTTGAATATTTTTATTTATAAATAAGTCTAAATTTTATTTATTTTAAAACTAAATTTTATGAATAAATCATTGAAGTTTTGAAAACTTAAAATTTAAAATTACAAGTTTCATGTTTGTACATTTTTAAATAGATCCCTCGAATATTTTTATTTATAAATAAATCTAAATTTTTTATCATGTTTTAAATAAAATTTTACAGAAAAGACATTGAAGGTTTTTAAACTTAAAATTTAAAATTACAAGTTTAACATTTGTACATTTAAAAATAGACCCCTTGAATATTTTTATTTATAAATAAGTCCAAATTTTATTTATTTTAAAACTAAATTTTACGAATAAGTCATTAAAAGTTTGAAAACTTAAAATTTAAAATTGCAAGTTTCATATTGTACATTTACAAATAAATTCCTTGAATATTTTTATTGATAAATAAGTCTAAAATTTTTATCATATTTTAAATAAAATTTTACAAAAAAGATATTGAAAGTTTTAAAACTTAAAATTTAAAATTATAAGTTTAATATTTATATATTTAAAAATAGACCCCTTGAATATTTTTATTTATAAATAAGTCAAAATTTTATGAATAGACCCTTCGTCGGTCATGCCCGTACCTTCGCCGGCCGGCATCCGCGCCCGCGGGCCAGTCTTGGGCCTCTGCGCTCGCGCGCCGGCTCAGGTGTCTGCGCTCGCACGCCGACCTTGGGCGTTCGCGCACGCCAGTCGGCCTTGGGCCTTCACGCCCGCACGCCAGCCTCAGGCATCCGCTCCGGCGCACCGGCGTCCGTGCCCGCGGTCGGCCTCGGGCCTCCGCGATTGCGTGCTGGACTCGGGCGTCCACTCCTGCCCACCAGCCTCCGACGTTCGCGTCTGCACACTCGCCGCCCTCGCTTGCCGCTACTTTATAAATATTTTTTGAAAATATTAATATTTAGATTTTTTATAAATAAAAATATTTTAATTATTTATTTGTAAATGTTTTGGGAGAAGGAATAGGAGTGAGAAAATAAATTTTTAGGAGTTTAATTGTAAAAATTACGGAGACTAAAATTAAAATTTTTGAAAAAGAATTTGATTAAATAATAATAATAAATATTATAAATAAATATTTTGAAAAAAAATGATGGCGCAGATAATTACAAAAATTTCAAAGAAATTTTGGTAATTATCGGATATCCCGGAAGGATGCGTCGTAATTAGCCGTTTCTTTTTTTATTGCCTGTTGTTATGATAAGCAAGATCGGTGTCAAATAAGGCAGCAGGGAAAGAGGCCGCTGTCTTACTACACACGAGCTGACTTCGCCCCCGATTCCTTCTTCATCAATCCAGTTGCAGCTCTGGACTGTCAATAATGGCGTCGCCGTCCAGAGCACATTGGCAGCCAGATTACTAATACTAAACAAGCGCACGTGGGATTTTTTTTATTTTTATTTGTTTTTATATTTGGTCGACCTCATCCGGTCCATCCGGATAAGTATAGCTTTGGGTTTACGAAAAAAAAAAAAGAAACGCATTCACTTTGATAGTTGAAATGCTCACTATCATTTAATATTACACCGTTTGTTTTAGAATTAAAATTAATATTAGTAAAAATTTTTTTATAAATTGTTATTTTTATTATTAAAATTAATTTTATAATAATTTAAATTTTAAAAACTTATTTATTTTTTATAATAATTTAATTTAATAACGATATAAAATAAATAATATTAATTTTATATAAAAAAATAAATTTAACAAATATTGACCTTAATACTAATCCTCAATCAAATGGAACGAAAGCTAATATTGAGAGCAATCCTACGTGCAGCCTTCTATCAAAGTCAGTCCCGAGCTTGTGAACTCAAGCTCGGCTCGGTTCACGCACGTACCACGCTCAACAACTGCCACGTGGAAAAAATTCAAATCCCAAGGCACATGGTTATTGTGATAAAATAATGAGTCAAGTAACATAAAACTAAATTATTTTACGATATAAGATGACATAACAATAAGATTAAAAAATAAATTATCTATGACAGAAAAAGGTGGTAAATTTATAAAAAAAAATATCAATTTAGGAATATCTGAGTGACCAAGTGAAGTCATGTCGAATGTCACGAGCCTGACATAAAAAGATGAAGGGGGACCCGAGAGGGAGCAAGAGCCATTCGTTCTCTTCCATTATTAACTTACATTCTAGATTGCATTATTCTCAAAGAAGAAAAAAAAAAAATAAATCCAGTTAGCGCGTTGTCTTCGCAGGCGAATTGTCATAAACATAAGGGCCCAATTACAAATTTTTCATTTTTTTCCAAAAGCCAATTGCGTGTGCTTTGTAGTGAATTAGGAAATAGAATCGATTGGATCAGCAGAATTATGACTGTAAACATGACTTGAAACCAGAAAATTAACTTAGGAGAGACCATGACAGCCCAAGTGACTCCCAAAACGGTTCCCTGTGAGCACAGTACAGTTTTTGGGGCAAACGTGGTTCCAGCAAAGAAAATGTGGAAAATCATCACATGAAATATGGATAATTGTAATTTACAAGAGAGCAAGCACATTCTCGTGCATGCTCTTGAATCGAGTACGTGAAAATATCAGTAGAATACAAGAAAATTATCTGCTTTTAAAATTTTAATTTCTTGTTTGGTGCCTGCTCATGGTTTCGGAAACATCGGAACAGACGCATCCGGCAGCTTATTTAGGCTATCTTGTTCCATCCTGACATTGCTTGGTTCATCTATTGACATAGGTACAGCATCAGTCGCCTGCTGAATGGAATTAAAAAGAAATGCAATATTAGAATTCAGGTTAAATGGGGACCGGTAGTAAGAACTAAAGAATACAAATGAAATTGCTTTAGTTTGTAGCACTTGATCCATGATCACCTTCGAGCATGAACTCTCCTCCACCATCATATCACCAGTTTTGGGATGCTCTGCATATCCCTTATGACCATCCTGGATGATTGCAGATTGTAAACATGGTAAGAATTAAGAGAAAGATCAAATATTATACAATATTGAATAGATTATTTACAGCATGTTGTGACTGCAGGCACTACAAATTTAATCAGTAGTATTATCGATTGTGCAAACAAATTGAGTATAAATCTTCATGACATTGTCTACCATCCAAAGATTCTTTCTTAATTTACATTTAGAAATTTATATATGACTGGAATTAATAGAATACTTACTCGCTACATGCTTTGATAAGTAAAAGATGCATAAAGCACAGGCTCGAATTAGATACACTAGTTCAATGAAAAAATGTCACAGATGGGAAGCCTTGTCCACTTCCAATTATGAAATATAGTTGCATCTATTTATAAATTAGAATATGTTTCAATCTTGATCAAGGCTTTGGCTTTTGAGCACTTGAGTTTAAACATCACATTATCAGTGTCAGCATAATGCCTTCACCTTTTTATACAATGGGTGAAGCACAACATTTCGTATGTATCCCTTGTTTTTGCATGTTGGCAAGGATTGCAACATCTAACTAATTAGTTTAAGGAAACACCAACTACTAGGCAAGTCAATTGACTCAATCCAGCATTGATCTTTAACATTTTCTATTCCTCTTAAAGTGATTGAGCAATGCTTTTGGATAACTGAAATATAATATAACCTGATCTATCAGGGTTGGGCATATAGTGAGCATCCATATTTGGAGAAATCAGCAATAATAACTCAGTTGACAACTTCCTATTACATTCTAATTGTGAAATCTAGAACAGGAACAATTGATTTCACTCAATATAATTAAGCGGAATATGCTCTTATATATGCCATGGGCATTTCAGCTTTCAAAGAATTATATAACTATGTTGATTTACCCCAAGTGCAGACTTATACATATAGTATGTAGAAGAGTAAAGAAATCTAAAGAAATGTTAAACCGTTTAAAAAAGTGTATGTACTGCAAAAGATGAAAACAGTTCAAAAGAAGCAACATAAATAAAAGAGAACTACAAATCTATTATCAACATGGCATGTCCAACACAGTGTGGATAACCTGACATAGTAGAGAAAAACTGCTAGACTGAGTAATACCTGATCTTTCAACTCAGTTTCACTAGCTTCCTTCTTGAGTCTTGTGGTCTGGGTATTAGTTGGAGGTTTACTGAAAGTAAATAGCAACATCAGATGCAGGCATATGAGAAACAACAGAAAAAAAAGGGCCAGGATGTAGTACTGTGATGACTCATCCATAGGCTTAGAATTATCCACTTCCATGTCAGAATCAGGATCATGCCTTTCATCTGGATCCTCTTGATCTTCATCTGCCTGGATATCAGACATTTCATTGCTTGGTGATGAAAAAATATACCTCAACAATTTGTCTTGAACAAAAAAGAGGGTTCAATTTATTTGGCCATGAGTCATTAGAGTGGAAAATTGAAATAGAGGCTATATCTGAGTTATCTTCTGAATTTAATATTCCAGCATGAACCCTAAGAAATATCACTCTCTAGATGCTACAGTGCTACTTAATTCAGCGAAAGTGGACGTGTTAACATGCCAAATAAACCAACATTAACCATGATACCCATAAATTTTCCCTAAAAGCCTCATCCACAGAATTTAGATGAAAAAGGAAAACCGAACTGTCCTTTACTTGAACCATCTAAAACTGGGACTCCAAAAATAATAACTGGCAAATTGGGCTCATTTAAGCTGTGATTTCTGCAGCAGAACAAGTGCTAGATGCAAAACAGATAACATCTGCATAATCTGCCTTCAAACAGATAACATATTATCCCAAGTTCCTAAATTATATAGAAGACAAAATTTTAGATAGTAAGCCTATCAAATCCAATAAACTTAAGAAATTGTGATGGCCTATTTTCAACTCTTTAACAGGGATTAGTTAAATTATTATTAACATAGGCACTGAATAAAGCAATAAGGAACAAATCTACAAATATGACCACGAATTGATGAGAAAAGACAATTTGACTATGAAAGTTTAACTGGGTGAACAAAACTAATAGAAATAATCACCTCTGGGAACACAGTCTCTGGTGGTTGTTCATGAAATTGAACACTAGGAGCATGCCGTAGCTTGGAGAGATAATCAAGAAGTTTTGCTCTAATATCATCCAGCATCTGCCGTGAATTTTTGTTCTCCATATTACTTGGTGCAACATGAAGGGTATAGTCTGGGCCAAAATATTCATAATACTCATGCTGAGGCATCTTGTCATCAAGCTCTACACCAAGTGCAACACCAGTCTGCTTATAAGAAACAGAACAAAACATAGAATGAGTCGTCTTCAACTTGACAACATATGAAATGCTACAAAGAAAAAAAAAGAGGGAAAACCACTGAAGATGAATTAGTTTTTAGTAAGACTAAAGGTGAAATAGTTTTCTAGCAAGACTGTGGGTGAATTAGTTTTTAGTAAGACTGAAGGTGAATTAGTTGACAGCCAAAAAAAAATCCCACTGGTAGTCATACAATTATTGTATTTCTTTCAATAGTCAACCAAAACAAACACAAATTGAAAAAACAAGCCTTCCCCTTGGAAAACTAATATATGGATATCTGATTCCACAATAGAGAATGATAAATAATTTTACTTGCATATATTACAAAGGTTCATGTAACTTCAGAATATAATCCTTAAGAAGAAATTATTTACTTCATGGAATGTAGACATTCAAGCAAAAATTTAATCATAAGGAAAAGAAACATGTGCAGATGTTTTATGCTACTACACTGCCAACTAATGAATTTCAAACTACTATTTAAAGAATCTATTGAAAAAATCATGAATTTTGTGTGATGAGTTATCTGAAAAATTAGTAGGGAAAACAACAAGCAATACAAAGATAGAAAAACATATGATGATCTTGTTGCAATCATTTGACAATACCTCATAGCACCAACATCGCGCAACATTGCGAATTGTATATCCCCCTCCTCCCACTAACAACAGCGGCACATTAAATGATCTCATATACTTCACACACTCTGCGTGTCCTCTGATGGAAAGATTAAAGCAACCCAACCGGTCCCCAGACAGGGAATCAGCCCCACATTGGAGCACCACAGCACCAGGACGGAAAACCTCCATCACCTTGCCTATGATAGGCTTGAACAGAGATTGGTAGCTCTCGTCATCAATCCCATCATCCAATGGAACATTCAAAGAGTAGTATTTCCCCTTCCCGTATCCGATATCCCGTATATCTCCAGTTCCAGGGAAATAATCTCCGAACTTGTGGAACGAAACCGTCATTACCCGGTCAGTCGTGTAGAAGGCCTCCTCCACGCCATCCCCATGGTGGATATCGATATCCACATATAGCACGCGCTGCAATCCCGATTAATCAGCAGAAAGACATTAAATTTCGCACAACTTTTTTAGAAAAGACAAGGAATTGTTACAAATCACGCAGAAAGGCATCAAATTTCGCACAAATTTGCTAAGGAATTTGGCAATACCTCGTGTTTCTTGAGGAGTTCGAGAATGGCGAGAACGATGTCGTTGACGTAGCAGAAGCCGGAGGCCTCGCACTTCTTCGCGTGGTGGAGCCCCCCGGCCCAGTTGATGGCGATGTCGTGGCCGTGGTTGAGCTTGACGGCGCCGCCGACGGAGCCGCCGGCGTAGGTCTGGCAGAAGGAATAAAGGCCGTCAAAGACAGGGCAATCCTCGCCGACGTTGAAGCGCTTGAGGGAGCGCATCTGGTCCTGCTGCGTCTCCGGAGTGACGGTGCGGAGGAAGGCGACGTAGTCGTCAGCATGGAAGCGGCAAAGGTCGCGGTCGCGAGCGGGGTTGGGCTTGTAGACCTGCATGTGCTGGAGGAGGCCGTAGTGGGCGAGGAGAGCGTGGGTCATGCGGATCCGGTGCGGCTTCATCGGGTGCCCTTGGCCATAGTAGTAGTTCCCCACCTCGGAGTCGTAAAAATAGCACACTTTCCTCTTCGTCCCGTCCGAGCACGACGCCGCCGCCGCCAGCGAGTTCCCCGACCCATCCATCTCTGACTCCTCTTCTTCTTCTTCTTCTTCGGAAAGGAAAAGCCTTCTCTCGAGAGGAACGGAGAATACACTTCTTGTATTGTTTGGGTCTCGTCTTATAAGGCTGATGTGTGAAATTACTTAAAAGGGCTTGCTTTGAAGATTGATGAAACCCTAGCGATTTTGGAGAGTTAATGGTAGAATTAACCATTTTGATTGGAAGATTCGAGAATTAAGCACATTTGAG
Organism: Trichopus zeylanicus subsp. travancoricus; assembly: GCA_005019695.1. Classification (NCBI taxonomy): domain Eukaryota; kingdom Viridiplantae; phylum Streptophyta; class Magnoliopsida; order Dioscoreales; family Dioscoreaceae; genus Trichopus; species Trichopus zeylanicus. The sequence goes on from RXID01014896.1 coordinate 786,295, forward strand.
CACAGAAAACAGTAAATTGTAGTGTTTGAAGTGAAAATTTGACTACGAAAGCATAAAACATTTTGATTGGGAACAAATTGAAGATTACGGAGAGAAAAAGAGATCCTTTTGCTAAATGCATAACGTAGGAAATCACATTGCCCCATCAGATTGAAAAGGAGGGCAAAAAAGTGCAGAATTAATCTGAAATCCTAATAAAGATAAAAAAATCAGTGGAGAAATTTTGTTGCTAGGGTTGATATTCGAACTAGACATAATAATTCGGGTTCCCAAGTCGAATTCGAGTTTGATTAAACCTATAGTACGAATCAACGTGAATTCGGTCAATTTATTAAACGAGTCAATTTTCTAAATTCGATCCCAACCTAGTTTTTAAACACATAATCCAATCCGATTCGAATTAATTTATTTATTAAATAAATCAAATTTGAATCATGATCCGATCTAATTTAAATTGATCTATTTAATTAAACGAATGATAATTTGATCCGATTTGAATTAATTCGATTGACCCAAATCAACTCGAATTGACTCACATTAACTCAAATCGCGTTGAAACAACATTAATAATTTTATTATTTTTTAAATAATTAAAATAATATTATTATTAAAAACTAACTATAATAATAAAATATTTAATTTATAAACAATAATTTTAAAAATATTAAAAAATTTGTAAAATAAAAAAATAAATAATTTTATTTCATTTCGATTGATTCGATTTGACTCGACCTATTTCTGACTGAAAAATAAATGAAACAGTCACATCATAAACAAACTATATGGATTAATTTGGTTATGACCTGAATCGATGATAACAAACTCAAATCCATCTAATTCAAGTTGAGTTATATATTGTCAGGTCTAATTATAACCAAGATTTTAAGTTTTGACTTGATATTTTGGTCTAGAATTTGATTTCAAATTTAAAATATATTTTATTTAATATTATATATTATTTTTATGTTATTAAGTCAAGTTAAATTAGATGGTTAAATCTCTCCGTCACTATTCAAATAGCTCGGGTTTGAATATTAAATTTTATACTTTATTTTTTGATATTTTAGGTAATTTTTTATCTAAAAATTATGTATTTGATAATTCAAAAAAATACGCATACGTAAATTTTTCAATTTTTATAAATTATAATATTTTAAAAATTAAACTCACTAAAGAAAATTAAAAAAATAATTTGATTCTAACATATAATAAGAATGGAAAGGATCAAACTTCTATCAGAAAATAGTTGAGATTGGGAAACATGTACCTCTAGGTTCCAATCCAACTAAAATCAGGAACCTTGTGCAGCTTCCTATCTGTGATCATCTTCCTTAACCCTGTAACATCACTCCCATCTTCCCTCCCCTGCATATATATTGGACAGCACCACCAATGGAGTTGCATTTACAGGTTCCAGCTCTGAGAGCCTTTTCGTTACTCTTTCCCCGAATTTAGCATTTTATTACTTTCTACAAGCCCCAAGCAATGAATAATACATAGGAGCTGAAGGCTCAGGAATGTCTTGTATTAGTTCCCAAGCCTCAATTAGTCTACCAGCTAGACTCAGCATATCAACCCTGCAACCATAGTGCGCGGCTTCAAGTTTTATATCATATTTCTCACTCAAATTTGTAAATATCTCCCACCTTTCTCAACCTAAGCAGTATGAGAACAACTGAGAGAGCACTGAGAAAAGTAGCAGAATTGGGCTTCACGTTTTGCGCTTCCCTTGTCTTGAACAAATACAGTGCCAAGCCATGCTCTCAGTTCCTTCCATAACCAGAGATCATTGCATTCCACAGTGTTGGGTCGCTTGATTTCAATACTGACTTATTGAAAATCCTATGAGAGATGAAGGAACATCCACACTTCATGTACATGTGCATCAACGCAGTATGGAAGAACTCATCCTTAGAGTCCGGTCTTGTTCTGATTACATGGCAGTGGATTTCTTTAGCATGATTGAGATTTGAGATCTGTGAGCAAGCCTGCAGAAGGCTGGTTAAGATGTTTAAGTTCGGATGTTCCAAGCCTTCTGATTGCATGCTGCTGAAGAACATGAGAGCTTCAGTTCCCTTTCCTAGCTGTGAACTGCCACTAACCATCAGATTACAGGTAACCATATCAGGCTTGAATCCTTCTTACCTTAACTGGAGAAGCAATTCCATAGCAATTTCAAGTAGTCCATTTGAAAAGAAACCTGATATCAGAGAATTCCAAGTAACCAGATTCCTGTTATCCTTCTTCTAAAAAACCTGACAAGCTGATTTCAGCGATCAACAGTTTTGAGTGCATGTTGATGAGAGCTGTTGCCACTGTGACATCGGTATTCATTTTGCATTTCAAGCAATTACGGTGTATTTGCCTTCCAAACATCAAAGCCAGGAGCCCTGTGCACGCAGCTACAATAGACACAAAGTTGATGAATTTTGCCACTCTCTGGCTGAAACTACCAACTCCCTAAACACATCCAAAGCCATCACAAATTCCCCATTCTGCAAGGAGCCTGAGATAATTGCATTATAAGAGACTACATTCTTCTCAGGCGTCGAAACAAACACTCTTCTGCCCGAGCTTACTTCATTGCAATTTGAATACATGGTAATTGACGCAGTTGCAATGAAAACATCCGACTCATACCCCGTCTTTATTCCAAGCCGTGCACTTGCGAGCCCTGCTCAATTTCCTGACAAGCGGGAAGTACACTGGCAGTGCTTACAGAGTTAGCTCGCAGGGCTACAGTGCCAATGCGCCTGAATGCACAAAACGATTCTTGGAAGCATCCAGTTCGACAAAAGCCAGAGACAACAGCGTTAAAAGACGCCAAGTTTGTTTAGGAATTGATTCAAACACCTTGAGTGCACTCTCAAACAGGCAGAGCTTCAAGTAGGCGCCCACAAGAGCTGTAGCAGTATGGATTTCATGCTTGAAAGTCGCTTTTATGAGATGCGCATGGATCTGTAGGAGATGCGGGATGGATTGGAGCTTGTTGCATGCTTTGAGGAGTGAAGATGAAGTCGTCGGGCTTCAGAGAAGCAGTATGGGCTTGGACGCACCGAAGAGCTTCCTTTTATTGGCCACTGGGCCGCCGGCAACCATTTGTGGAAGCTGGCCTGCAATGGGATTTTGAGTCTAAAGAGGGAGTTATCTGTTAATAAATTTGGAACTCATGGACCAGTTTGGATTCCGACTAAAAAACAATATCATAATATTCATAGTCTAATTTTAACTTAAATAAAAAATAGTTAGTCCCAAATGTTTTTAGAATGATCTCCAACTAAAATGGCTTGCATAAAAAATTGAAAGGATATGTTAATATATATTTTTTATTTTATTTTTTAGTTAAGGCCTATTTATTTTGTTAAAAAATGGGGTTATAAAAATATAAGATTTTTCAAGAGTTAAAAATATCGTGTAAATTTAGAATTTTCTATGTGTATTAATTGAGTGATTTGAAGATCTCTGAATTTTTTTATTTGATTTGAAGAATTTTAACTTTTTAGATTTTAAAATATTTGAGTGAATCATAATTAAATATTTAAAATTTAAAATTTTTAATTTTAATTCTATATTTTTAAATTTATCTTACACATTTAGAATATTATAATTATGGAATATATTTATAATATTTTTTTAACAATTAAAATTTACTATTAAAATCTTGTTTTAGGTAAGATTTGAACAAATAGCCTTTCACATATTTTAATTATCAAAAATAGAATATCTTAGTTATTAAATATATAGGATGTGTCTAACATTTTTTTAAATTTTTTTTTTAATTATTGAAAGAATTGAAGATTAATTGAGATCACGTGATTACAAAATTTTTTTTCTCAAGGTTAACTTATGCCATTTCAAAATCCTTAAAATCAGGAATTTTATTTTCCATAAATTCATTTTTTTCAACAGGCTGATATTTTCAATTTTTTAAAATTCTAATTTCCAGAACTTAATTTTTTTACGAAACGAACCCGCTATATAAATTCAATTACAGTTCAGCGTGTAAGCATACATGAAAAATCATGATAATAAAGAATATCAAAAAATTGTGTATTAATGTGTTATTTTGTGCGTTGGTTCTTGTATGCAATTATGAATATTTCAAGCACTTATATATAATTAACCCAGTTCGTCATTTTTATTGTATTTTTGTGTATATAAATTATAAACTGTAATAGATTAAAAAATCTAAACTGTAATGGAAAAATCAATTACGCCAAACTCAAGCAATTAGGACAAATCAAGCCAGGACTAAGCCACATTATTATTAATGATCGAGTTAACTTAAGTAACTCACAAAATAAAGTCGACTGAATTGACTCATTTTAAAATCAACTTTTCAAAAATAAATAAATTAGTCGAATCGGAATTAGTGGACGAAGCCTATATCATATAGTACGATTGATTTGTAGTGTTGTTAGCCAGGTTAAGCATACATAGCACCGTGAACTTGGCAAACTAAATCACAATAATTAAGAACATCAAAACAAAATTGTTTCAAGAAAGTCAAAAGAATAGAAAAGGTTAGAAGATTGTTAAGTGCCATCCATGATCCATCATCGATCAACGTTGACTGTTCACTAGATTCACTACTGCATATCCAAAAGAAAGTCCCATTGATGAATAAATGGCCAGCTATTTGAACCATCAAGTAAGCATATTGATTTATTCGTCCTTTGAATTCGGATTTTTTAAAAATTTTAATTAAATCAAGATTTATATTAGGAAGTAATTTAATAAACATAATTTTTTTTTAAATTTATTTTCGATTAGAAGACTTAAATTAATAAAATTCTTATTTGAATCAGTCTCCTACTTTAATTTAAACTCAATTAGACCATTTCTAAAAATATCATATCCATCTAAAGATTTTATAGAGACATAGATCAAAACTTTTAAAATATTTTATAACGGTTAGACTAGTTAATCTCTTGTGAGAGTTGGTGATATTAGAGTTTCGCTTCCATCATTGTAATTTTCTCTTTTTTCTCATCAAGATAATATTCTCTGGATCATCTCCGCCAATAGAGTAGGTCGCAGACCGAACCACGTAATTCTCTTGTGTGCTATTTTTCTTTTTTTTCTTCTACATCATGAATTATAGTGAATATCGGTATCATGCAACAAATTGGTATTAAAACTTAGTTCAATATATCCATTACCAAGTTTGATATAAAGAAATTTAATGAAAAACAAGAGTTTCCTATTTGGCTAACAAGAGTTTGTGTAATCTTTACTCAATAAGAGTTGAGAAGCATGTCAAGCCTGAAGATGTCATCAAAAATATATGAGAGAAGAAGAAAGCTAATGCACATAACACTATTATCTTTAGTCTCACTGATGAAGTACTCTATCTATTTCTTGATTAAACATCACTTTCAAATATATGAAAAAAGTTGGAAAAATAATATATGAGTAAGTCTATTTCAAACCTAGTTTACTTAAAGCAGAAGCTTTTTAATTTTTTAATGAAAGAATGTACAAATATAGTTGATCATCTTAATATTTTCAATAAATTAGTCTCTCAATTATTAAGCATTTATGTTAAAATTAAAGATAAAAATAAGATAATTATTTTATTATCATCTCTACCTCATTCTCTTGAGAATCTGAAAACTACTCTCATATATAATAAGGATTTAAAATTTGACAATATTTTTGTTGTCATTTTATCTAATGAATATTTAAAAAAGATTGAAGAGGATGAGTCACACTCATAAGCACTGATTATCAGATATCATACCGAAGAAAGATCAAAGACAAGTCATTTTAAATCTAATTCTGAAGGAAAGAATTACAAGTACTATAAAAAGATGGGGACATGTAATTGAAAAGTGTTAGGAACTCAAAACAAAGAGAAAGAAAAAATCTCAGTCTGAAGAGCAAGTCACATTATAAGTGTCAGTTGCTAAAAGAAGTTCTGATGATGATTTTGATCATTACCATAATACTTGAATTCTTGATTTTGGTTATTTTTACCACATGTGTCCAATAAGAATTGGTTTGAAGATTATAAGTCTTACAATAGTAGTTTAATTTTGATGAGTAATAATAATCCATGCAAAACTGTCAAAATTGGAATAATTAAAATTAAAATGTTTGATAATATTATTAGGACTTTAACTGACATTAAATATGTTCCTGATTTGAAAAAAAAAATTGATTTCTTTGGGTGTTTTAAATTCTACTGGTTGCAAGTATTCTGCTAAAGGTAGAGTTTTTAAAGTTGCTAAAGGCTTATTGATTAAAGGGTCTAAAACATGAGAATTTGTATGAGTTCATAGGAAAAATCGTTGAAGATGGAGCAGTAATTTTTGAGGTTTTTTCTAATATGACTCACTTATGGTATATGCATCTTGGTCATATGAGCGAGTAAAGTTTAATTGAGCTCAATAAGAGAAAATTGTTAAAATGTTTTAACTCATACAAATTAGATTTCTGCAAGCATTGTCTGTATAATAAATAATTTATGGTAAAATTTAACACAAGTACTTATTGCATTAAGGGCTTAATTGATTATATTCATTCTGATGTATAGTGCTATCATATTCCATCAAAATTTAGTATTCATTATTTTATTAGTTTTAGTGATAATTTTTTTAGAAAAGTCTGGATTTATTTTTTGCATCACAAAACTAAAGTGTTTTCTGTTTTCAAACTATAAAAAACTTTAGTTGAAAGAAAAACTGATAAAAAAATTAAATACCTCAGAAGTAATCATGGCGAAAAGTACAAATCAATAGAGTTTTTCAAAATTTGTAAAGATGAATGAACACCACTTTACCATCCCAAAAAAATCTCAATAGAATACTATGGCGGAAAAGATAGACAAAACTTTGTTAGAGAAAGTACATAGTATACTCAGTGCAACCAATCTTGACAAGGTTTTTTGGACAGAAGCAACCAACATCGCGTGTTTTATTGTGAATCGCTCTTCTTAGATAGTCATTAGCTATAAAACTCCTGAAGAGGTATGAACTAATAAATCTGCAAATTATTCTTCTTTAAAGATTTTTTATTGCCCTATTTATGTGCATGTCGTTAAAGATAAGTTAGATGCGCATTTAAAAAAGTGTATCTTTTTTTATTATGCTAAAAGTATTAAGGATTATTGTTTGTGAGATCCTACTATTTTTAATGTAATTATTGAGAGAAATGTAGTATTTGATGAAAGTGTTGTGTTAAAATCTCTTAAAAAAGGTCCTCGTGATATAATTTAAATGGAGGTCAAGCCTACAATTCCTTCACAAAAAATATTCAGGGTGTGCTAAATTTTCAAGAGAATTTTGAGAGTCAAATTAAAATTTCTGAGAAGACTCCTTCGAAAATCTTAAAGAAAAATAAAGTCACATGAAAAGGTATGGTTTTGAGTATATGATAGCTTTTGTTTTATTTATCGATAATGGTAGTTCTTCTTCGTATAAAGCAGTGTAAGATAAGAATTTTTTCAGTGACAAATTGCTATAAATGAAGAGATAGACTCCCTTCAAAAAAATTATACATGGGACTTGGTGAAATTACTAAAAGGTAAAAGAGTAATTGATTATAAGTGCATATTTTGAAAGAAAGAATATTCTTTTGAGATAGATGGTATTAAATTTAAGACTCATTTAGTTATAAAAGGGTATTCACAAAAGAAGAGTGTTGACTTCAATAAAATTTTTTCTCCTTGGTTAAATACACATCTTTCATTTTCTAGTTATTTTAATTATTTTTCGTAATATTAAGTTAGAACAGTTTGATGTCAAAATTACCTTTCTGCATGGAGAATTAGAAGAGCATATTTTTATGCAATAGTTTGAAGAGTTCATCCAAGAAAAAAGGCAAAATTATATCTGTAAATTGAACAAATCACTTTATGGTTTGAAACAGCCTCTAAAATAATGGTATAAAAAGTTTGACAATTTTATGTTAGGACAAAATTTTATCCATTGCAAATATAATTACTGTGTCTATTTTAAAATGTATGTTAATAATTCATTCATTATATTACCTTTTTATGTTGATGATATACTTGTTGCTACTCAAAACAAATTTCTCCTTAATAATCTAAATTTTATAATAAAAAAGAATTTGAGATGAAAAATTTAGGTGCTGCAATAAAGATTCTCGAAATGTCGATTTATTGGGATCGAAAGCATGACAAGTTATGCCTTAAACAAAGCAAGTACCTCGAAAAAATTATTTCTCATTTTGACATGTAAAATTTAAAACCTGTTAGTACTCTTTTAGCATCGAACTTTAACCTTTCAGCTCAACTATGCTTTTTTACAAACAAGAAGTATGTATACATAAAGAACATTTCATTCTCAAATGTTGTTAAAAACTTAATATATGTTATGGTATACACAAAACCTAATATTGTACAAGCAGTCAACATTGCTAGTCGCTATATGGCAAATTCATGAAAAGAGCGTCATCATACTGTGAAGTGATTATTAAGATATATTAAAATAAATTTTAATATTAGTTTATGTTTCGACGAAAACACAATTCAAGAGGCAAAATTATTGGTTACATTGATTCAGGCTATACTGGAGACCTTGATCGATGATGATTTCTCACTGGTTATCTTTTCACTCTTTATGGTGGTCTTATTAACTAGAGGTGTACCTTACAGTCAATTGTGATATTATCTACAATAGAATCTAAGTATATGACAGCTACAGAAGTAGTCAAAGAAGTTCTATAGCTAAAAGGTTTGGTAAGTAAAATTGATTTTTCTCAATGTGTTCTTCCTATTTTTTGCGATAGTCAGAACGTCATACACCTTACGAAGAACAAAATGTATCACGTTAGACTAAAGCACATAATGTCTGATTTTACTTTATTTGGGATATTGTTGAAGACGGTAAGATTTTTTTTAAAAAAATTCATATTTCAAGAAATCATGCAAATATATTGATGAAAGTGATTCTAATTGACAAGTTCAAGTTCTGCTTAGACTTGATCAATGTTCAAGGTTATTAATCCTGCCCTATAGGATAATAGCAAAGACATCTATTAAAGAGTTAAATTTAAAGAAGAAAAAGATTTGAGCCAAGATGGAGATTGTTGACTTAGTAGTGTATTGAATTCGGATTTTTTAGATAATCATAATTAAATTAAACTTTATATTAGGAAGTTATTTCGTAGACCTAATCCTTCTTTGAATTTATTTTCTAGTAGAAGACTTAGATTAGTGAGATTTTTATTCGAGTCAAATTTCTATTTTGACTCAAATTTAATTAGGTCATTTTTGTAAATATCCTATTTATCAAAGAGACTTATAATACTAAAATAGAGAGATATAGATCAAAATTCTCAAAATGTCTTAAACAGTTGGACTAATTAGTTTCTTGTGAGAATTTGATAATGTTGGAGTTTCACCTCTGTTATTGTAATTTCTTTTTTTTCTCATCAATACAATATTTTTCATATTATCTTTATCATAAAGTAGATCGTAAACCGAACCATGTAAATCTTTTGTGTGTATTTTTTCTTTTCTTCTTCTACATAATAAATTGTAATGAATATCGATATTTTGTATAATAGTAGCGTACATGAAATTGTAACAAAATTCCCTATCACGGAAAAAAGATGACAATGACTTTGCTAAGTACACGTAGAACCACCATGCCAAATCCGACCATGCTGGTGGCAGTAGTAATATCATTTCCACAAATATCAATGCTATCATTGTCTAGTGTACTACGAGAAGCTACGTGTCCAGTATTCCTTAGTAAACACTATTTTCACATTCTAATGATGGAACATTAGGACTCACTGCTCTACAATATTATATATATATATATATATATATAATAGAAAATTATTATTTCTAGAGATATGGTAATATGGAGAAGATAAAATTATTTAAACCACGCACAAAATGGGAAACACCTTTCTTCCAAAGAGAGGAGAACGAGTTATTCACATTTCCTTTGATGATTAGAGGCGAATTAAAAGTTAAACATTGGCAATTAGAAAGATTAAATTACATATAATTTTTTAAAATTTTATTAAATTATTTTTTTCTCAAAGTTTAAAAAACTACATATAATTCTTTAAAATCTTATTAAATTATATATTTCTCTTCAAAATTTAAATATATATAATTTTTTGAAATCTTACGTAGAATATTTTGTAAAAACCTGTTTGGGTATACATTTACCATTAGAATACAAAATATTTTAAAAATATATATTATTTGTTGTCATTTAGACTAAAGTGAAGAGGTAAAAATACAACTGACCTGATTAAAGACGGTTTTGATGGTTCAATCATTATTAAAGTAAAAAACTTTTCTCATATGGTTGAAATATTTATCTCAAATTAAATTTTAATTTAAAATATAAAAAAATAATTTTTCCCCAATCTTATTTTAAGCTCATTTTGTTTTACTTCAAATTAAATTTTAATATAAGATAAAAAATGATAATTTTATTTATGACGTGATTTAAATTTGTTTTGATCTCATCTAGGTTAAAATTAGAACTTAATGTAAACCAAATATGGGACAAATGTGAACTAAATTTAGGATCTATTTTTACTCATATTTTTCATTATATCACCTTTAATTAGATTGGAGGTATTTTATTTTTTAAAATATTTTTTATTTTAACGATAAATTTATATCTGAAAAAATTATGCAACATATCTAGTCATCCAAAGAAATTTTAATTTTTAAGTTTGAAGAAAAAATATTCAATTTGACAAATTTCAAATAGTTATATGTAATTTATTAAAATTTTAAGAAATTATATATAATTTTTAAAATGTAAAAGAGAAATATAAAATTTAATAAAAGTTTAAATATAATTAATTATGTAATATAATATATAGTACATTTGATCTTACGAATTAAACCAAGCACTAGCAATTCGAATGAAGCTCAATTCATTTGAACTCGCGAGTAAAAACGAGCTAAGCTGGAGTCAAATTCAAACTGACTGTTTCATAGTCGAGCCAAGATGAGCTTATCAAGTTCAACGCGGTTACACACTTAATTATTTGTACACTAAATTTGGATTGCTCATGATCTGCTTAATATGTAAACTATAATAATTTAATGATTGAATTGTACTGATTTTACGTATAGTGACCGTATGTTTAGGTTCCATCGTGAAAGTGGGATCTCATCGAATCTTCCAAAGTTTGGAAGTGCATGTGCAAGAATACGAGCAAAAAGATTAAAAGTTTTCTAATGAAAGTAACCTAAATCCTAAATAAAGACATAATTATAAGAGTTTTTAATAAAAAATTATTTATTTTTATTATAAATTTTTTAAAAAATTATATATTTTATCATTATTAGTAAAATTAATATAAAAAATTTAAATTATTTTATTTAATTTTATTTTGAACAACATTAATTAATATAAAAAATAAATTACTTATTTAGTTTTAATAAAAAATTGGTTATCCGATTTTATCAAATACAAAACAAAAAATTTAGTTCTGTCATATCAATTGTTTGATCATTATGAACCAATTATTGAAATAAAATCAAATAAGACTAATTTAATTTTATATTAATTTAATAGAAACATTTAAATTAAATTAAAATATTTATATTTTAATTGGAGGTAATTTTTTATAAATTTATAGTATAATGTGTGTGATTTTTTGTTAATAATGATAAGATAAGTAATTTTTGATTAAAATTCACAAATAAAATCGATAATTAATTGCTAAAAATTTTAATTATAATTTAGGACAGATCAAAGTTGTTTGTAGTTTTCTCCCCTTGTTTACAAAAAAAAGCCCTTAGGAAATTGCATAACTCTTATTTTGCCCCACTTAAAAATTAATTTTGCCCCACTAAAATTCATAAAAAAGAGATGATTTAGGTTAAATTAGAAAAAAAAACATAAAGAAATTTTTGAAAATTACACTAAAAGTCTTGATTTTTGGTAAATAAATTGAATAAGTTTCGTTTCTCCCCAAAAGCATAAGGTATAATAGGCATATCTTGTTTTTTGTTAATATAAAAGAATAAAGGGATTTTTATAAAAACAACAATATTGGAAAAAAAAACTAATTAATCACTCTTAAAATAAAGTTTATGCATAAATAAAAAATGATAAAGATCGTTATTTTCATTGTCTTCAAAAACCAACTGCATTTATTCTCTTATAATCTTCATATTTTGAAGCTGCTTCAAGATTATTCACTGTCTATATACAAGCAAAAATACTGAAAACTTCTTCTATGCATCATGAAATTACCCTAAAGACAAACCCAGACATCATAATAATCCGCAATTTTTCATGACCATACTTTCACTCAGTATGTGCTCTTCTCTTCTAAGCACAAGCTGCTGCACAACCGAATATCAAAACAATAAAACCTCAAGCATCAAACCCTACATCAATTCATGTTCTCTCCGTTGTGATCTACTGGAGAAGCAGATGCACTCTTGGATTCGGAGAACCCCAACGAAGGCTGCAGAAACGCCAAGTTCCCCTGCTCCTGATTCAAGCTTTTTGCAGGAGCACTGGACCTAGTCAAGAAGCTTGAAGCACAGCCATTAACAGTCTCCCCCCACTTCCCGCTGCCAGCTTGTGTCCCTTGGCCTCCAACATATGACGTAATCGCCGCCGCCAGTGCCGACTGGAAGCTAGGGTCGGCAGTGATTGCCTTCGCAATCGTGTCCGTCAGCGCAGTTTGTGTCGCAGGAACATGAGCGTGAGCTTGGTTAGCTGGCTTCTGCAAGTAGGACTGGAAGACGGATCCCTGGGATTGAGTTCCATAGCTCAAGTATCCACTGCTCCATGCTGAAGAGGATGAGAAGTTGAAGCTTGTTGAAGGGTACCTAGTGGAAGAAGAGAACCTATTGAACTGAGAGGTTTGTGAAGTGGAGAATGACGAAAGTGGCGATGGTGCAGTCAGGTCTAGGGTTATGGTAGGGTAGGAAGGAGTAGAGATGGAGGGAGTAGGAAGATAGAAAGTTTTGGGCCTTGAGTTGTCAGAGAGGCTGAAGTTTAGGCTGCTGAGGGGGGTAGCGGATGTGGAGGAAGAAGGGGAAGCGATGGCAGGGCGGGAGGAGGACGATGAGCCCGAGACGAGCATGCAGGCGGCAGCGGAGGTCGTTGAGGCCATGGCAGTGGCGGAGATCGGAAGCGGGTGGTTGTGGGTTCCTTCATAGGTGGTTATCAGTATGGACATGTCTTCTGCACATCTTTGGACCTGAGGGATCATGAAGAAGAATGAGTGACCAAATAACTCAGTAAATTAATTTTCGTGAAGTATAAGGTGGAAACTAAATGGAGGAATATACAAATTATCAATTGTAATTAAGGTATTGGCTGAGAAATTGAGCAAGTTGAGATGGAAGCTTGATAGATTAATATTTGACTTGTAAATAGAGATGTAGGATAGATTAGCAAGTTGAGATGTTTTGACTAATCAAGTTTTAGAGTTTAGACAAAGCTGATAGTTGACTTTCCATGTTAAACCCGTGCACGTAATGATAAGATGTCCGTTGGACTCAATCAACATTGTTGTTTGCTTGCTTAATCTCTGTGGCTTACATTGGATCATTAATGGAAGATATTTGATCGTGGGAAATTTACGTATATGATCTTGGAGCTAATTTTCCATCAAAAAACAAAACAAAACTGAACATAATAAGCAGTAACACATGCGCAAATTTCCTATACTTCCATTAGCAAATAGACAAAATTTTTTGTTTGTACATTTCCAAAGATTTTGATGTGGCTACGAAAAAAAATCTTTGTGAGCAATATGATTAAAGAGGATATTAAATGTTAATAGTCTATTAATTACCTGTTTTCTTACAGGACATGCCGGTGCAACCGTGCATCTGTAGTAAGCCCGTGGACATGGATTTCCCTTGGCTATCTTTTGCCCGTATTTCCTCCAGTGACACCCATCGTTCATCTATCAATGAAACAAGATCAACTTCATCAAAAATCTCAGCCAAAAAATCGATAAAAAGGAAATGAAAAAATGGATACTTACTGTTGGAGCATCGCATCTTGCCCTAACAGAAACCCTAGATTTCTTCACATTGGCCTGCTGGGAAGCTTCATCACCACCACTGTTCCAGTTCTTCATTGCCTTGCTCGGTGGCCAAGACTTGCCAGACTCTTCCTCCTTATTCTCATCAGAGCTATTCTCCGCGCTCATGTTTGACGCTGTGGGCTCACTAGGACCATTGCTAGATGCTTCATACTTGTAATCTAATGCAAGAGTGAGCCCCCCCTCCTCCTTCAACTGATCCTTGTTGTTGTTCTCTTTGCTTTTGCCCGGACTAGGCTTTTCTTCCTTCTTTCGCTTGCTCGAGCTTGTTCCGAGGCTAAGCGACACGAGCTCAGGTTCTTCCTCATCTTGAGCAATAATCGGTGGAGTTTCGATGGGTTTTTTTGGCTGTTCTTGCTGAACGATGTCGAAGAAGTGCATCTGGAGGGACTGGTAATCCTTGACTATTTGCGCTAAGACTGTCTTCAACCTCTCGTTCTCCTCCCGCGCCTCGCTCATCTCGGCTTTCGTGGATTCAAGCTTGTCCTCCTATAGCAAAATAAACAGAAAATACGAATCAAGCTATGGATGATCAAGTTCAGGTGACAAATTTGGCAAATGTTTGGTCAACAATTATCGACGAACCTTAAAGAAATTAACAAGCTCACCATTATGCTCTCTCTTCTATTCCATTCACAATGAATTGTTGCTTAAAAAATATCAATGAGCACATGGAGGTGTCCGCTTGTTTTGATCATGCGGGGAATCCATAATATATATCATAAATTCATAAATGGGAAATCAAGTTGTTTTTTTTTTGTTGTCTGATTATAAGATTCTTACATCCTAAATTCTAGAGCCAGAGGAGAACAACAAGTTATGCCTCAAATTTTGTCTCACAAAGAAAATCTTGTAAACCAAAAAACTTCTGATTCAATACCTGCTTGTTCGTGCTTGAATTTCGTTGGCTAGTGGAGGATGATTTTGAAGAATCTCCATGACAGTTTACTGTTCCATTCTCAAACTGAAAAAACACAACAATAGAAAAAAGAAAAAAACACGATGAACTCTCGAAGAAATCAAATACTCATTTAATCATCAAGCGAAAAATATCAAGACAAAGAGAAAGAGAAGAGACGAAGAAACGAACCTTAGCAATCTTTGCACCATCTTCTCCGACACCAAACTCAACTCTCCTCTCCTCCTTCACAAGAAGAGGCCTCTTCACCACCAAATCCATTGGAACAAAACCAAACCAAGGTCTTCCTTCCTTTCTCCTTCTTCGCCACCTTGCTTTTTTCTCCCCACATTTTCCTTCCTCTTATAAAGCCAAGTCCACAGGGCTTTTTGACATTGACTACTTTATACTAATATAATCCAAATCCAAGAACACATTTTTGATAAGTTTATCAAACCAAATATATCAATACAGTAGAGCCCTTGGACCTGAAAATGTAAACATGCCAAGTGAGCAAGAAGAAAAAAATTAAAATGGCGACTGCAACGTGCGAGACATGTTGGTGGCGGCCCTGCGTCACGAGAGAGTGCTTGTTGCCGCACTCCTCGGCTCCTCCAACCTTGAACTTTCCTCTTGCTTTTACCAAGCTATTATGTATATTTTCTTTTTCTGTTTTTGTTCTTGTATATAGTGAGCGTCACGTGGCCTCGGCCTACGCTGGTCAAAGCCACCGGCCGCCGGTCGGGTTCGTGGTGACAGGCATGGATCGCGAATCAGGGTTGCATGGACCACTCGGGGGAGTCAGTTGGGATCATGCACGTCGGATTAAAGCCGGAGATCGCGATTGGCGGCGGATTGTATGGATTCAAATTTGGGAAATCGGTTGAGGTATTTGCCATCTCGATCCAAGCAGGAACTTCTTAAAACACTGATAATTAAAAAGAAAAATTCTTTTTTCTCAGTTAGATGACGCATCTCATTTGAATATTTAATAAATTGTAAAAAACTATTTGGCTGTCAACGATCCGAGATCAAAGGTCTCCAAGCCGCTTACATAGGCATTAGTTGGGCTGATCTTAGTAAGCTGTGCCATTTACTCAACTATTAATAGACAACCTCAACATTTATCTCAATTTTTTTTTAAAAAAAAAAAAACTAAGGCTACGATTTCCGGTGACCGACCGGCGCCCGAAGACGACAATTAAGGTTAAAAATTAATGCCCTAATTGTTTTTAGAGCCCTAAAGCGTTGAAAAGGCGAAGAAAAAATTTTAAAAAAAAAATCGATGGTTGGCCAGCTCCTGTCGAGGTTCCAAAATGCCGATGGAGATAAAAATAAAATATAAATTTTAATATTATAAAAGACTATATTTTAGGGTTTTTTTAATTCTTAAACAGTGCATTCCGCGAGAGTTGAGTGTTTCTCAAAATCGAATTAGACATCAAATCATGTTGATGCGACATGGAAGGGTAGGGATGTCATTTTCCACCGTCGCCGTGGGATAACTCATGGTCAGTATGTAATATTGCATTATTTTGGATAATGCAAATATTACAGCCAAAATTTCAACTTGTTGTTAAGAAATTGCAGCTATATTCAAACTTCAAACTCGCGCCATGCCCCGCTTTCTTCGTCACGGCATCATTTTTCTTTTATCCCAAACATTTCAACAATAAATTCTATATTACACAATAGAATTCCTAATATGCCCCTACTAACCCTTGTTTGACTTGGGTTAATAAGTGAAGGGTGAGGTAATAATTATCTTATGAATATAATTATCATGTGATTTCGAGCTCTTAATTGCGTAATTACTTGAGATTTAGAGATGCAGGAGGTTGATTGGAGGGGTTGGAATCTCACTTGCTCTTTGTTAATGTTTAGGGTTTTGGTAATCCAAGGTTTGACCCGTTGATTGTGTAGTTAGAAAACTGTCTTATGTGGCAATTTTTTTTTCTTATATTGACCAATTGACATCTTGCATTGTCAGGCTTTCGTCATTGGCCCTTAAATATAATAATAATAATTAATTTTGTCAAGTATTGGCAGAAGTCCTGGTCGGGATCCCATGACTGGCAATGGAATTTTCTGGTTTATTTTTTACAAATTTTTGAAAAAAATTATGTCCGCTTTTGTCACTTATTTGGTTTTGCAAAACGAATAGAATGATTACAAAATTATAATTTTTGGTTCCATAATCCTTAAGGAAAAAACTCAAATTACACCAATACTCCTCAAAAAATTACGTATTATTAAAATTTTATTTTTTAATAATTATTTTTGGGATTAACTAACATTAGATCGATTTGTTCATACTGATATGATAGCATTAAAAAAATTTATTTAATATTTTACATTTATACTATTAGAAATTTAAATATATATATATCCGTTAAAACTTCACATTTCATTAAAACTTTAAAATTTTTTTTGTTTCTAAATTTGAATTTTGGAGTTTATCTCAAATAATCATAATTGCTTTTATACTCTTAAAAAGTTAACTTTTTAGACAAATAGGACATCGTTTCGTTCGAAATCAAAAGCAGGATCAGGATCAAAATTAATGAATCACTTTTGTAAACTAATATTTTTTTATCAAAATTAATACTTCAATAATTTAAAGTTCGAAAAATAATTTAAAATTTTTTTATAATAATTTAATATAATAATAGTGTAAAAATAAGTAATATTAATTTTATAAGAAAAAATAATTTTAAAATAGACTGATTCTAATCCTGATCTCAAACTAAATAGGGCTTAGACGTGTCGATAGCTTTTGTTAGTATCATTTCGATTTAGGCAAACTAATTCAACTAAAGTCTAACCGGATCAGTGAAAAAATTATTTCAGCACTATAATTAGATTTACAGTATCATGGAATTAATAATTAACTTATTTTATTATTATTATTATGTATATTCAACCTCCCAGTCGACAAATTTGCATTCGATTTTGATATGGTGCTTCTATCAAATTTGTAATACTTTAAAAGCTAGACGTATAACTTGGACTCATTTTCTTAGGGGAGATTTGGGTGTGAAGCATACGCACAAAGACTTTTTTATATTAGCCAAAACATGGTCATTATATCTCAAAAAATTTAAAAAATAAAAAAAAACCAAAAAGATATAAATAAGTAACAATGTCATTGTTGTAAATATTGACAAATTACTAAACTCATTGTTAGGTTGTATGACACTAAATATGCTCTTTCTTTGACCTCAACAATAGACTTGCAAAAATCTAAAACTAATTAAAAAATAGTAAATATTTAGAAATTCGAAGAGCATATGAAATTTTGAAAGATATATGTGTAATTTTACAATTTATAGGAGCATAAGTGTAAAAATAAATAAATAAGTTTTTTTTTTTTTTTTTTTTTGACTCTCATACATCAACCAAGGATATCTGTCTAAAAAAAATTAATAATTTTTTAGGATATAGAAATAATTGCGATTATTCAAATTGCATATTATTTGACCGAACCCTCCCTATACACCAAGAGACACAAAGCAAGGAGCTACCGGATGAGTCTCAGCAAACAGCAACGACCGCAAACCAAAAATTATTATTTATCATTTCTTTCCGCCCTATGTGAAAATATGCATTTTGCCAGAAAATAAAAAATAGTCAATTTAAGAAGTATTTGGTTGGAGATGATATAAAACAATTCGATTAAGAAATAATAAAATATTTTTGTAAATTAAATTTTTTTTTTCAAAAGTAATCTTATAATAATTTAAAATCTGAAAAAATTAATTTAATTTAATAATAAATTAAAATAATAAAATTTTTATTTTTAAAAAAAAATTAAATTTTTAGTCGTACTATTTTTAGGCCATTTCTCAAACTAAATAAAGCCTGAGACGTCATTTATATTTATTCACCTATTATTTTAGTTATAATAAAACATATATATATAATAAATAAAAGGCATAAAATTGTCCAAGCTGTACCCTCAAATCATTCAACGCTTTCGTCGTCAAGTGCGGACTTCATGGAGGGATCCAGTTGAAGAACAGACGAAACTCGACATTTTTTTAGTACTTTTTCTACAAATAATAAGAAGAGAATAGTCTTCTGCGTCTGATGAATTTGTAGGTGTTGTTTCATCCGTTGGGATGCATCGAGAAAACCGGGAGGCAACTGCTAATCTTGTTTCTGCATAATTTAACGAGTTAGAAGATTACTTAACAACCATCTGAGTACTGTCTAATCAAGCAAGCCAGCCATTTTGAACGCCGGGACATGATGTAATTGTTTCTCTAGCTGTGAAATAGGGTGATGTGATTGTTCGCAAAACCTAGATTAAGACCGCTTAAACCTACTGAAACGTTGAACTGGCATTAAGTTTGGAACAGGTGCTCCGTCCGAAGACTTTCTGATAGAGATGCTGATTTCTGATTGCATCAGGATTGCAGCTAATCGTTGACTTTTCACCGAAAAAATATTAGACAGGTGGATTTGATCGATTTTTTAGTTGATTCTCTAATGCTTTTGGTAAGATGAGCTCCACCAGTTTATTACCATTTGAGCTGTAGATGAGGTAATTTGCTTGTTTATATACAGCATGATTTAGATGTTGCAGAGATTACGAGCACAATCTTTTGACTTCGACAAAGAGTTAGGAACATTGGGAAGGAGAGCAGTACCTCTGTTTATTATTTATAACGACTCTGCTAACTGACATGAATTTTCAAGTGTTCTTGTCTCAAATCCACAGTTGAAATGCATAAACAACTTTGCCTAATTAATTTCTAGGAAAAAAATGTTTGGGACTTTTGTTTAAGTAATTACCTGATTAAATCGCAAAAAATCCAATGCTTGCATTGCATAAAAAAATATACTTGAAAGTTACAAATAAACCAAACAGTAATTCTCAATGTTTTGACGCAGTATTGTAACAAGGATATTTTTTTAACACAAAAAATCTATATGTAAAGTGGAGTATCGTAAACATCAAAAATGAGACCAAAGCTTATTAGGAGTTATAAACTATAGATGCCTTGTCCAAGCTCCCAAAGCTTCTGTTGTATCTCTGCTAGGGGTTCTACTTTTTGGAATTTGGGAAGAAAGTTCTCACTTAAATGAAGTTGGTAGAACAATGCTAAAGATATCAAACTTTAAAAGTGAGAATTTCCTTATCAAGGGACAGACTCGAAACATCTCCAACATTGTTGTCTATCTCACATGATCATGTTCCAAGCTGTCTCCAGAACTCAAGCAGGAATCTGTTCAAATTCATGCATCTTCAGAATCATTCATCCACGGTTATATTCTTTTTTTTCCAAATTATGTTCGTGTCCTTCTGAATTAGCAAGTGAATATGCAAGACATATTTTGTGAAATTGCTTCTCAAACATTATCTTGTCAATCATAGTTACGGTTTGTCTTGTTGATCTTAGTAACATATTATATTATGATTACTTCAACTTATTAAAATAACAACTTATAAAATAACCTATATCTAGCTTGCCATGTGAATAAATTAAGTTGAGAAGAAACCAATCGGTAATAAAATCACCCACATGCATCCATCAGAGTTGGACTTCCAAAACCAATTAGAGCTCTCAACGACTTGAAAGTCTTAATATTTTGTCAGGAAAACACATACAAATTGCAGTTGTTATATCAAGACAATCAATGCTTTGATCATGCATTGAATTAGGTATTTTGAGGGGAGATTAGATCTCTGTCATTTTAATTTTTCATGTGCCACCTAAGTAAGTATTGCTTCCAAAAATCAAGTAATCAATCATACAGATACAAAAAGAAAGACTAGCTCATATCCACTGAGATTGCCTTAAATTTTTATAAGAGGCATGATTCATCTGCTATAAAACTAAAAGGCAAGTAGTTGCAACCATCACCAACAAGACCCACTTCCCAAAAATTTGGTCCCATCGATTTTTTAATGCAAAAAGAGCATATGATGATGCAAAAATTTGTGGATCATATATTTCCTTGTGCACTTCCAATGCATCAATTTACTTAGCTACAGATTAAGTAACATAATACAAATTTGTTCTTGAAATCTTCAGTGACAATTGCATGAATAAACGTAGAAGTATGACTCTCCAATTACCCAATGCTTTCATATTGTTTAAATGTACTATAATGAACTGAAAACTTAAAAAATTAGTCATATGAATTAAATAGAATTGTTAGTCTGACACAGATATTAATTTCTACTAGGCTCATAAAATCTTTAGCACATGAGGGAAGTAGATATTGTTTGAGCAAGCAAATCCTGCTGTATCTGAGACTTAGAATCACACGGAAGAGAAAAACATAGCAATAGTAGTTGTAAGCCGTTAGCATTAAGTCTCCAGGTCAGAGCAGATATTCGCACTCCATTAATTCAAGTCATATAGGAGTTGGGAGATGCTTAATCTAGTATTATAATAATAATAATGTTGGCTTTATCTTTTCCGCAGCACATGGTTCACAATTGATTTGTCTTTCAACTGATTGAGCATTTATTACCTGAAAATGAACTGAAGAATTACTTTGGTGCGTTAATTTGCTTCAGAATGCAATCCAGCCTTTAGGCCGTGGAATTGAGAAAATTATTGAAACTTCAATATTTCCTTTTTAGCGTGAATGTTTCACAGTTAGTTTTTTTTCACAATATGTAATAGGCTCTCACAGTCTTAAGCACCTGCTCCTTTTTGATAATATAACATTGCATTCAGCTTTGAACAGAACAAAGAAAAGAATCTATTGTAAATATTCAGATACAACATATCCTAAATAAATAAGGCAGCAAGCACAAGAGTTTATGGTTTGATTAACAGCCAAGACAAATAGACTAAGCAACAAGAGAACACGATTAACAGATTACTAATACGTGATCTTACCTGTATTTCTGGTGCCAAAAAAGATTCAAATTTCATTAATCAAGAAGCAGCCTTCACAAACTATGCTGCAGAATGGCAATAATCAAAATGGTACCACTTCTGAATCATAATTCCAACACCTTTAACCACTGCTAAAGATTATCAGTATCATCAGGAAAGTACTGGGTTTTTTACTTACTGAAAAAAGTACAGGATTTTTCTTAACAGTCAAGAAGATTTGCAGCAGTTCAGCCCAAAAACTAGGTCCTAAAAATATCAACCACAGGAATGATCAATTTCAGATTGAAAGGCCAGAATTCAGAAGGCAGACCAAGGATCAAATGTAAAGAAACTAAATAAGAGATCATTGCCAATCAAAGTTGATTGGAATACTTTCTTTTAAGTGATCAGAATCTGTCTTATCTCTACAGAGAAATTGCAACAAACATAAATTCTCCAGCATTTGCTTGGGCCCATGGACACTTTTGCACTAAATTCTAACAAGAACGACAAGGTATAATGAAGGGCCCACAAAGCCGAGACTCTTGACTTTCCTTCTTGTTATCCCTCTGTATATTTACAACATATCTGCAGAGGATATTCTTGACGCTGCAAGCATAGCAGCATCCATCTGCAAAATTTAGTACTCCACTATTTTTGGACCCCTATATTTTGCTCCCATCACAAAGAAGTCATCAGGTTTATCCCTCTCTTCCAGCCAAGCATACTCCGCATCATTACCTGGTGCCAACCCTCCATACCCTGAAATAGAATCAGAATGAATTGAAATTTATCTCAAATCAACATATTTTCAGTGATATAAACGCATGTAAATCAAGCAGGAAATCATACACATGCAATATGACACTTTAATATCTTAAATTTGATGTGCAACATTCATGTTTGTTCTAGAGGTAAGCATTGAAGTTTTCAGCTATTATTGCTAAGGGTTAGCTACAGCATTAGCAGCAAAAACTATACCATACAGTGCAATAGTTAACCAAACTGGCAAGTTTATTTGATGAAACCAGTCAAGGACCTACGAAGCCAAAGAAAAACTCAATTTTGGTTTTTGAGGAAACCATTTCTGGAAACGGATGATACCCAAAAAGATATCCACAAATCTCTTATATAATATATTCATCTGCCCCATCTAAAGAGGACCAACTTCACAAGAAAAGCCCAGCCCACTCCCATTAAGAGATTGTTTTCCCATAGTGATACCAACACATGATCACAAAATTTGCCTAGACTGATCAATAAAAATAGCAGATTTACAGACATGGGGCATGGAATTTGTAGTGGAAAGATGCCACTTGGGAACAGCATGATTTCAGTACCAATTTAAATATTCTTTAAAGCAGCACATACAACTACTTCAGAGTATAGATAGGAGCATATGTTATTTGTCAATTAGTGTGAAGAATCATAGACTATTTCATAATCACTTTTTTATGGCAGACACTTCTCTCCGAAAATGAGTCCTCCAAACAACAAGTTGCAAAGGTTTCAAGAGAATAAAAGGACATCATCAAAGCATATCTAGTAACTTAGTTCGAAAATATTTTGAGCATATCATACCTGAAAAGGTTGAGAATGGAAAGTCCTTGTAATATGTGCAGTGCCTTCCTTCGGGATCAGAGTAAGGTGGGCCAAGCACATCCAGCACTGCACAAGACGTCACCGCAGTAAAGCAGTGCAAGTTCCCTCCTGAAGCTGGATATAATATGGAAGTCTCGGGTGCATCAAGTACAGCATCCATCTCCAATTTTGCCAACCTCGCCTCTGATGAAATTTAACAAAACAAACAAAAAAAATTTTGACACCCCAAAAAAAGATGTCAGTCTAATTCAAGTATGTAATCATGTAACAAGTGAAATTTTGCTATGAAATGCTAATATCAGCATAATCTTGGTAAAATGAGAGTTTGATAAATCTTACTATGGTTGGATGGCCCGTTGGAGTTCTGAGGGGTATCAACCCAGTCATATGACTTAATGTGCATGGAACCTAAGAGAAGCTTGCTGAAAACAGTCATTCCTGGATGATTATGAAGTGGAATCACCGCTGATGGAGGCAAGCAAAAGATTCCAATCTGCAAGAATGTCGCTAATTTGTTTCAGTGGAAACTTGAACTAATAAATGATCATGCTACGCAAACTGATGTTATTATCTCATGCAATATAAACTAAGTCTCAAGGAATAGCAGAATACCGAGAATCTATTGCACTCATGAAGATGCAAGTATGTCACTGAAGGGGCTCTTTTAGAATCAACCTTTCTAAAATAAGGCAAGTTCTGACTTAATCCAACATCTGCTGGGTTCATGCCATCTGTACAAGAGGAAATATGAACTTGACTGCCACAACCTTCACAACCCGTATTTCATTACATTTAAGTGCATTCACATTTGATAGTATTGAAGGTAAATTAAATCCAAATGCCTTCCATGTCGAGCATTTTAAGTAGTCGTTAACAAATGACTGAAACTACATCCAATAACCACAAACAATGACCCTGGATAAAGCATCAAGTTTCGTATCATAGGCAACATCTTGAAGTTAATATGGAATACCCTTTCCAATAACAATCAGTCAGTAAATCCAGATTCAAGGGCAGATTATAAGGTGAAACTGTGACTGGGAACAAAAAATCAAAGTTTATTTCCAATATGAATCGTTTTCTACTTTGCATGAGAAAAAACCTCGCCGCCATTCCAACTCGCTCCCACATGAATAGCATATCATTCAATGCATGTCCGTGATAAATACCAATAAGAACCAGTCAAGCCCAAAAGAAAGAAAATCACGCCATTGAAAGAAGAATCCCAAAACTACAAGAGTACGAGAAAACATAAATGCATGACGACCTAATAAAACAAACGCATAATCAAAATCACACCAATTACCAACAAAAAAAAGAGTTCAAAACTTTGACCATAAATATCAAATCTTTCTCTCACCCAGAACGGATTGGAGCCGCCCAACATCGTCCGGCGATGGAACAACCCCAGCAGCAACATTGGCGAACACATCCCTGCAAGTGGCATACAACCTCTGCACCACTGTCGGCATCGACGCCGTCTTCCTGTGCCGCCTGCCGCAGCTGCTCCCGGTCAGCAACGGGCAATCCTAGCAACCAAATCCGGAAGTATTCAAAAACCTCTACAAAATGCAAAAATAAATAAATACCCAAAGGTGGCACCTTTGTGGGGAAAACAAGAACAAGAAGCGATGTAGCAATCAATCAGAAGGCATTAAACGTGCTCACGTTAAGATTGTGGGGAATTAGAGGGTAATTATGCGCATTTTGGGGGGAGTTTGAGGATTCAGCGGGTGTAGGTGGTGAAGATTGACGGGGATGCCGGGGTATTAAAGGGGTGCTGGGGTCTGTGGAGGAAAACCAGGGGCCATGGGAGGATTCAGCATGGGATACTGCTCTTGTTACTGTGGGCTGCTCTAAAACTGCTTGAATTTTTATCTTTTTTTTTTTTTTTGCAGTTTTGCCCCTTGACATATTTGTATTTGATGTTATATGTCTTAATTTTTTATGTGTCTCTAAATTGGAGAATTTGTCTCCACCAAAAAACAAATTAAACTGAGTAATTCATGAATAATATCTTAAACTCACAACTTGCTTTAAAAAAAAGAAAATTCTCTTTAAAAATGTATAACTAAGTAATGATTTTAGTAGTCGTATTAACGTCATTTTCTTCTGTGAAAAAATAATGATTTGAATTATAAAAAATTTTACGTTGTTGCATATGGTTTACATTTGATTGTTATCGAATCAAAATTTAATTATAAAATAAAGAAGGTATGGGTGGTGACCCCCTTCCTCGTTTTAGGGACATAAATGTCATTTTAAAGTGTTTACAAATCGATTTGCAATATACAAATTGTTAGTGGTGTTCATGCAAAAACCCCCGGAATTTTACCTTTGTCTTCTTGTATACGAGTATATTAACGTCTCGTCTGGAACATCATAATAGCTACTTTTAAGCTATTTGAGACATGTTAATGGTCAACAATAAACGACATGTTAATGGGCAAAGAATGTCATTAAGGAGTAATGTCGATGACAACTACCGAGAAATTAAGACCAAGATCCAAATTAAGCAATTCTCGCCGGCCTCTTGGTCCTCGATGTTTTTCCTAGGTTTGCGAGCCTTGTCTTCGCTCCATGCGATAGAGATATGTCTAACTCATCGTACCAGCGGCTTCTCATCCCAAAAATCATGGTTTAGTAACGTAATTAGTTGTTAATTAATCAAGTTTCTCAAAAAGAAAGCAAACACTAATGATCAGACCGGAGATTTCAAGATTGCATTGTGTACTGAGTCTTTTCTTAACCGCGTGCGTTTTGGAGCTGCTTTAAGACGACCTACTCCTTTAAGCA
Organism: Trichopus zeylanicus subsp. travancoricus; assembly: GCA_005019695.1. Lineage (NCBI taxonomy): Eukaryota > Viridiplantae > Streptophyta > Magnoliopsida > Dioscoreales > Dioscoreaceae > Trichopus > Trichopus zeylanicus. Next base: position 812,455 of record RXID01014896.1, read on the forward strand.
GGCTGTTTGATTGGATGGAGGCCTATAATGTATACTCTATCAGGCCCTGTTATTTCTTTCAAAAAAAATTTTAAGCAAAAAAATTCTTATTACCAATTTATAAAAAAATATCTATATTATTATTATTAGCAAAAAATTTATTCATCTTATACTATAATTTTAAAAAAATTTATATCGATTAAAATATGTAAAAATATTTTATTTTATTTTATTTTAATTTATTTAATATAAAAATTTTAATTATTTTCATTCAATTTTAATTTCAGACAAGTAATTTGCAATTATTGGATAACTTGTTTGATAAAACTGGATTTTAAAATTTTTAATTTCATAAAATCAGATAACTGATTTTTCATAAAAATTAAAATAAATTAAATATTTTTATATTAATTTAATATTTATTTAAACTAAAATTAAATGTGAATAATTTAAACTTTAATATTAATTTTAATTGATAAAATCTAATTAAAATAAAATATTTTTAAAAAATTTCAATGAAAGTATTTTTTATAACTTTATTGTATAAAATGAATATTTTTTTGTTAATAATAATAAAATAAATAATTTTTTTATAAATTTATAATAATATTCGTGATTATTTTGCTAAAAATTTTTGAAAAATCACTCAGGCCCAAAAGATTACGGTTTTGGGCTGGGCTTTAACTGAGCTCAGATCGGGCGACTTGCTCTCAAAGGCTAGGATGAAAGGTAGAACAGAACCAGCGGGAATTAAGAGTATTGTCAGGGTCCAAAATGCAAAGCTCCCAAGTTCCACTGCACCGTCTTTCCCGATTCTCTATCCCCCAGAGACTCGCAACGCACGCTCCTACATTTCCGAGTCTCCCATCTTCCACGTCCCCTCTCAGCCATGTCCAAAACCCTAATCTCTCTCCTCCTCCTCCTCCTCTTCTCCTTTCTCCTCCTTCCCCTCGCCTCCTCCCTTCCGGCCCTCGGCCTAGACTCCTTCCTTTCCGGCGAGCTCCGCCGCGACCCCTCCGCCTCCAACGACTCCTTCTTCTTCCTCCCCTCCTCCATCAAGAAATCCCTCTCCTCCGCCCCCTCCCCTCCCCCAATTCCATCCTCCCTCCTCTCCTTCCTCATCCCCGTCCCGCTCGTCCTCCACCTCGTCGGCCCCTTCCCCTCCATCTCCCCCACCCTCCTCTCATCCCTTCTCCCCTCCTCCTCTTCCCCTTTCCACCTCCTCGCCTTTTCCCCCCACCACCTCTCCCTCTCCTCCTCCCTCCACCTCGACACCTCCCACTCCGATCCCTCTCTCGCCTCCCGCATCTCCTCCGCCCTCCGCTCCCACATCGACTCCTCCCCCTCCCCCTTCCACCGCTCCGCGCTCTCCTCCGTCCCAGTCTCCCTCGTCGACGACATCATCCGCCGCGACTTCCAGGCCGCCTCCGACGACGCCTACCACATCTACTTGCTCAAGCTCGACGCGCAGGCTCGCCCCTATGCTTACTCCTACTCCTCCGGCGACTCCTCCTTGTCCTTCTCCAAGTGCCTCGGCACTCTCTACGCCGGATCTGATCGGTATCTGTGGATCGATCTTTCTGCTGGACCGGTTGACTACGGGCCGGCTATATCCGGCGACGGGGTCCTCCCTCGTGGCGAGTTCCACCCTCTCGCGGCTCTCCACGGCCGACCCAAGGCGGAAAAGGCGTTCCTTGCTGATCTGGCTTCGTTGGTTCTCAGCGCTTACAAAGCTCTTCTTGTGCCGTCATTGCGGATCCCGGTATTCTTCGAAAACTCCCTTGTGATTCGTTTTGTGCATGTGCACGGTGAGCACCGGGACACTGGTGGATTGGATTTTGGTGCGATTGAGAAAACGTTGAAGGAAAGTGGTTTGTTGTTTAAGCATCAGACCTTGAGGTTTGAATCGCGTGGAGTGAGGTACTCTGAGTGCCCAATTTGCACTTTTGCAATATCAAAATCCATGAATTCGTACACATCAAGGTTTTTGTTTGAGAATTATACTATGATTGTGAGTGAATATTTGGATTCAAAGAGATTGCGGCAGGTACTCTCGGATTCCGATGATGAGTTTAGGAAAGTGGTTGGAATTGAAGAGGATGAGGATCGGTACCTTGGGAGGGTTATTCCAGTTTATGTGTTTGATTTGGATAACGATAGGCTTTTGATGCTAGATAGGTTTCATCAAGCTGTAGCTTTTAGAGACATGGTGATTGCTGTGAGGACAAGGAGCTCACAAACAGTGAGTGACTATAGCTGCAATGGGCGGCATGTGATCACCCAGACACGGAATTTGGAGCGGCCAATCATTGGCTCATTGCTTCAGAGCATGTGGGGGGTCTCACCAACACACTTGTCATGGAGCCCGGAGCATAACAACACTGTTGTGGACTATACATGGAGTGTTGGGCAAACACCATTTGGACCCTTTGCAGAATCCTCCTCGTTGTCATTTGCCCAAAAGGATGCGACAAAGAGGAATATTCTCCTCACCAATTTGAATTACACAATTAGCAGCACCATTGATGTGTTGGAATCCATGGCGGCACATGGTGGGGACCGGAAACTTCTTAAGAACAGTTACATGGAGTTTGTTCAGAGGTGGAATTTTCTCAAGCATAAGCTGGACAAGGTGGTCACAGCAATGGGACATCTTGATTTTGAGAAGGCCATGTACTTCTTGAGGTCTGCAGAACATGATGTATATGCTATACATACTCTAGTTTACAAGGCTTCTCAGGGTCTGGAGGCTTCATTGGTTTGCTTCACAGATCCACCCTTCCCTTGGACTTCGGTCTCCATAGTTGGAGTTTTTGTATTTGGCCTCTTGTATGTGTATGCAAAGAGGGAAAAGATATTCAGGAGCAAACGGAAGCAGTTTTGAATTGTTTGTTCTTCAGATTGTGGAGGTTTGTACTCGTGAATATCACAACCTGATCACTTCTTGCTGGAGAAATGGTTCAACTATTGAATGTAATATTAGATTGAGCTTGTTAGTGAACTAAATGTTTAATTGGAAAATTATTCAGCTTTTTTGTCTTACTAGAATGACTTATTTTTTATTTTATGTCATTTGAATGGCTCTCTCTGATGGTTGCTAATACATAGTTGCTTTAATACACCTGTCATGAACATGGTTGTCAATTGACTTGCATGCAGCATTGTCTTCTTTTGAAGAACCTTTTCATAGATACTCTTCTGTCGTGTTATATCTTATTGGTGTCTGGAATATATGAATGATATCGGACTTGTTTCTTTGGTGAGTTGTGGGATCCTGCTACCCCTCTTATCATCAAATGATTGCTGTACTGAACCTTCATGATAAGGATATGTTTGTTCCAAAGATGTTTTGAATTTTTGAAAGTTGAAAACTTGCCTTCCTTTCTATTGGCACTGAGGCTTTGATCAAGCTTGTATCTCCATCAGCACTGATACCATTATATTTCTATAGTCGCAAGAGACTGATTTAATAATTGTCAGTTGTTTGTTCATGTTGGCTCTAGCTTATTTGCTGAACTATTGCAAGTCTTGATCATTCTGTATTTCATATTCTGTTGTCCATTTTTACATATGTTTTATAGGTTGATTTTTTTTTCTTAAATATTGCCTGCATTTAGGTATAACCAGTGCTAGTAAACAAAGTCTCTGATTCATCAATGCCTAGATGAAGTGACCATGGTGGATCCTGAACTGGATTTCATGTCTTAATTACCACTGATGTGGATATTGCTTCCCACCATTTGTAATTCATTTTTGGTATCAAATAAATTTCAAATGAATTACTTGTTTGCATAGAAGATGAGGAGGAAGGAGAATGTTTTAGTTTGTTGATATTATAAAAGGATTCTCTGGCTGGAACTTGTTAGTGCTTCTGGAAATGGAAAGAAGCTATTTTTGCTGGATTGTTAAAATTATTGTTTTTGAGGGTGTCAAGAAAGCTTATTATCCAGCATTCTTGTCATGTTCATGGGATTTTTTAGCAAAAGGCTTCCAGGTCTCCAATTTTTAGAGGCCTCTGCGCGATGGATTTCATGTTAATCTCTTAATATGTGTGTGATGCTCGACACCTTTATAGCTTGTGTATAATAGACTAAAATCCAGGAATGATGGATGAGAGTGTTATTCAATGATATCTTTTTGTTTCTCTTTCCTCTATACCTGGATCCAATATTTGGTTTTGGTGCTTAGTCAGAAAGATACATTAGTTTCTTCAACAAATTCAGGAATGATGGATCAGAGTGTTATTCAATGATATCATTTTTTTTCTTTCCTCTAAAGCTGGATCCAATAGTTGGTTTTGGTGCTTACTGAGAAGGATACAGGAGGTTCTTCAAAAAATTTATCTTTGTTTCAGTAGACATTTTAATTTTTTGATGTTGTTTTGTTTGTGTAGATGTTATGCATTTTTCTAATTTGTATATGGTATTCTATGTTAAAGATACTTTTCCCTTTTAGCTGAATTTGCACTCATTCAGAGTTACATGTTACTGATTCAATATGGATATGTTTAACTAAGTATATTCCATGACATAGATACCAGGATTATTTAAGAGCTCTACTGAAGTCCCAGAATTTGTATAAGATGTGATTATTTGCTTTTTTTTTGTGAAAATTGACAAATTTTGAATCAGGTTATTTCTTTGAAAAAGTTATTGAGTGGAAATTCTGTGGCTTATCATGATAGCTTCAAATTATTTTTGTAGCGATTGATTATTCTCTATGTTACTGAATTGCTGATTGGTTTCTATTGCAGAAGAGATCATTTCTGATGCAAAGTAGAGCCATCATTTGATGTGGTTCTCATCTGTCCAGATATTTGATCTCAATGAGCTTAAATAAGGTTCCAGATTACAACAAGGTAAAAAATAAGAGAGGAAAGATGTAAGTTAAACTATCAGATGTCAATTAAATCACTTGTGAGCATTTCACATTGCATGCTTCATCTTTCTTCCATAGAAGTATTGTCATATAATGTGGCAATTGGCGAGCCAAACCATGCCCGACATCAGCTATTAACTTTTTAAGGCTAGTTAAACATTTACATACACTGATAACTTAGAAGTTAAAATGTTTTTTAGAACCTCATTGTTCTTGTGTTGCACTTGGTTTTCTGTGCCATTTGCACTGCTAATTTTGACATTTGAGTAGACCCTGCTTATTGCGAAAAAGAAAAAAGAGAATCCTGCCATGTAAGATAGCACTGCACTTCATGTTTAATATGCCCTTTCTATATACAAACTAAACGAACAAGTTTAGACTGGTTGAACTGGAAGTTCTCTCTCATTTATGTGAATGAGGTCAGACATGAATATGGTACCATTTTACTTATCATAGCTAGGGCTGTAAATGGTCAAGAAGATTCAGCCATCCCAGTCCATTTTTGAGACTGAATTTGTACATTATAAAGCCATAAGCAATCTCTTTCCACTCTAATACTTTATGATAAACCCACTATTATCCCTCTTGATAATGACATTAATCTCTTTTAGTTATTATTTGATCATTTTAGTGGTGTACTCGGTCATTCAGGATCAGTAGTCAACAAACTTGTTGCATCCATTTTCCTTAATTTAAGTGTATTTGATACTTGTTGTGTATTTTAATCTCACTATTTCCTAACTACGACTTGATCAACCTCGCCACTCTGAAAAACGGAGCTGCAGAGCTGCAGACTTCATATGACGTATATTGTGGGCTTTTGCTCCATGTTTGATACAGCTGCTTGATCTTAGTCTTGCTTATTCATCTTAAGCCGATTGAGATCATTGCTTCCTGCTCAATCATTCTACAGCTTCTATTTTTTTTTTTTCGATTAGCTGCAAAAAACTATGTTTTTGATCCTCTCTTTCTGCATCAGATTCCTGATGCCTTTACAATCTTATTTTGGAAACTGAGGTTTCTAAGGTCTATATATCACTCTGTGCAAGTCAACCTCCCTTCTTCTCTGAGCTTTCCCAGGTTGTTATCCATTGCTGCTACTACAGATGCTGCAAGTTCTTTTTCCCCTTTTCATCTTTTATTCATCTATTAACACTATAGAGGCCCAACCTTCTACTCCTTTTGGCAATCCAAATGATCAGCTCGCACTTGTCTCCTTCAAGTCTCTGATCTCTGATGACCCATCATGGAATGACTCCCTCAGTTTCTGCCAATGGAATGGTCACATGTGGCCACTGGCACCCTGAAAGAGTCACTGCATTAGAATTGGACTCGCTCAATTTAGCCGATTTTGTCTCATCATCCTTGGCTCACTCAGCTTCCTGAGAAGACTCGGCCATAACCAACTCCATGGGCGCATAATGCAGGAGCTTGGCTTTCTGTCTAGGCTTGAGGATCTCAACCTGAGCTTCAACACTTTTGAAGGTGTGATCCCTATAACTTTATCTCTTTGCTCGAAGCTCCAGAGCATCAGTTTGGAAAGCAACAAGCTCACAGGCAAGATTCCAGGAAATTTAAGTCATTGTCCAGAACTTGAGGCCCTGTTTAGTCTGAGACTAGAACTAAAGATAGTCCAACTAAAAATTTAGTTTTTTCGTTAAAAAATTAAATTAATTTAATTTAATTTTCTATTAAATTAAATTATTATAAAAAACTAATTAGTTTTGTCAACACCAAATTATTATAGGGTCAATTTTGGTAAAAAAATACTAATCTACAAAGGTGTCATACTATCTCCTAACCGGATTATTCTATATTATCTCAAACCAAACGTCCCCTAAAGCTATCAGTTTAAGCTCCAGCATGCTTGTAGGACATATACCAAATGAGCTTGGATTTCTTCGAAAGCTCGATATTAAATCTCATAAATAACAACCTAAGTGGAGCTATCCTATGTTTGCTGGTCTATCTTTCTTCTCTCACTGTGCTTCAGTTGTCAAGTAACATTCTATCAGGAGGAAAAACCGCCTTCACTGGGAGAACTCTTATCCCTCACTTTCCTGACTATCTCTTATAGTCATTTATCTGGAATAGTTCCTTCATCTCTTTACAATCTCTTGGAGCTCCATCATCTTAGTATAGCAGGTAGTCAGCTCATTGGTACCCTTCCACACGACATGGAGATGGAACTTCCTAACCAACAATTCATGTACGTTTATGAGGATCAATTTGATGGGACAAGTTCTGCTTCAGTGTCCAATGCCACTCAACTTAATACTACCGATATGTCAGACAACAATTTCAATGGTGCAATACCTGTGACTCGGTTTATTAGAAGGTCTGTCTTGGCTATCACCTGATAGGAAACAGCTTAAAGCCAATGGAAGGAGTTTCCTTGCTGCGTTAAGCAATTGCAGCCTGTTAAGGGTACTTCAAATGCATGACAATAATCTTGGAGGTACACTACCTAGCTCCTCGGCCAATCTCTCTGCACATATAAAATGGTTTGACATTGGCATGGAATGGCATATCTGGAAACCTACCTGCAGAGATAGGGAACTTAAAGATTTTTACAGTGATCTATATCGGCAATAACCTTCTCACTGGCACCATTCCACTCTCTATTGGAGAGTCACAGAAGTTGGAAGTATTATGACTATCAACAAACCAGTTTTCCGGGGAAGTCCCCTCATCTATTGGTAATCTCACTCAGGTGAGCAGAATTTATCTAGCCAGGACTGATTTGACAGGAAAAATACCAATCAGTATTGAAAACTGCAGCAATTTGGAGCTTCTACAGCAAAAGAAGAAAAGGGATGGGCACAAGGCACTTAATTTGGGTGCACCAGAAAGCCAGGCATTGCCAACATTGAAGAAAGGGAAGACACCAGCACTGCAAGAAGCGATATCATATATAAGAATCGCAGAAGGCTCAGTAGCACGGACTACTGAGTCGCTCAGCTTGTATCACAAATGGCGAACTCTGACTTGTTAACAAAAAGCTTTCTCTGACTTCTTGGATTGACTGGTTCACTGGGCTTGGCTGTTGGACTAGATAGGGGCAGGACCTTTTAAAGAGCCTGAATCTGTTCTGAGGCGGGCTGACACCTTTGATCGAGACGATATCTTCAGCTGCTTGGATGAGAGAGGACTCAGAGACAAGCACCCCATCTATTGTATCATGGGTTTGAATCCCATTTCCTCTGGTACGGAAGTAGAACTGGCGGGCGAAATAACATAAGCAAAAGAACAAGTTGTAACGTGTAATGTCTTATGTGTTGTATTACGTCTGTCTTTCAGTTGGAGGAAATACTATGCTTTCAGGTTCAATACCAGAAGAAGTTGTTTCCATCTCCTCTCTGTCTAGATATCTGCACCTATCACATAACTCATTGAGTGAATCCAGACCTCTGGAAATTAGCTGATTGAAAAAATCTCAAGGAGCTTGGTGTATCCAACAATGATTTTTCAGGTGAAATTCCAAGCTCCCTTGGTGATTCTCAAGTTCTAGAGATTCTCATATGAGTGAAACTTATTTGAAGGAACAATCCCAAACTCCTTTGGAAACTTGAAAGGCATTCGAGAGTTAGATGTTTCAGACAATAACTTGTCTGGCAACATCCCAGATTTCTTTCAAGGTTTTCATTTCTTGCAGTCTCTTAGTCTCTCTTATAATCACTTCGAGGGTGAAGTGCCACATAATGGACTATTTCAGAATACAAGTGCTGTTTCAGTTGCCGGAAATATTAATCTTTGTGGTGGAAGCCCAGGATACCACTTGCAACCATGCTTCAATGCCGTCCCTCGACAACAGCACAAGTCCCATGCAATTGTAGTGAGTCATTGATGGAGTTTTATGTTCCATTTTACTTAATGTTCTTATTTTCTGCTCTCTTTGGACTGATAAGACTCAGAAAAAATCTCCATCCACCTTGGATCACTATAGCACACTGTTATGCAGAGTTTCCTAAAGCCACTGATGGGTTCTTTGTGGCCAATCTGATTGGGTCAGGAAGTTTTGGTTGTGTGTGTAAAGGGGTCCTGGAATAAGGTGAAAATGTAATAGCTGTCAAGGTATTGAATCTTCAGCAGTGAGGAACATCGAGAAGTTTTATGGCTGAGTGTTAAACCTTGAGAAATGTACAGCACAGGAACCTGATGAAGAGTTTGAATATCTGTTCAGATGTGGATTCCAATGAAAACCAGTTCAGATCATTGGTTTTCAAGTACATGCTTAATGGAAGTTTAGGGAAGTGGCTGCAGCTCCAAGAACATGTTGCATGGATCTTGAACCTCAGACAGGTTAGACATTTTTGTTGATGTGGCTTCAGTATTATCTGACCTTCATGACCAATGTCACACAACTATTGTTCATTGCAATCTGAAGCCAAGCAGCATTCTACTGGACAAGGACATGAAGGCCCTTGTAAGCGGCTTTGGCCTGACAAGGTTATTACCATGTCCTGCAAGCCAAGCATCAAAGAATCCAAACAGCTCGATTGAGGTTAAAGGAACCCTTGGGTATGTTGCTCCAGGTGAAATTTCATGCAATCTTCATAAACCTTTTCTTTTCTGTTATTCTTTTTCGTGAGGCTTGTCTGTGAACTTGCCAAGGGCTCTTTTATGAAGTAGGCATCGCTAAACACTTCAACTATTTCATATTCTCTGCTTTCTATTTGATTAAATCTTGTCCGTCAAAAAGCAAAAAATCTTGAATTTGTTGTATATTAGTTTAATCTTATACACTGGAGAGTATGGAATGGGAACCAAAGCATCCACTCAAGGGGACGTGTACAGCTATGGAATACTTTTGGAGATGTTCACTGGAGAAAACCTACTGATTATGAGTTCAAAAACAAACCAAAGTCTTTGCTGGTTTGCGGAGATGGCCTTTCCACAACAGGTCATGGACATTATTGATATCTGTCTCCTTGCACTGGAGGAAGATGACATGTTACAACAGAAAATGGGAATCAAAATCCAAGAATGCCTAGTTTCAGTTGTTAGAATTGGGCTCTCATGTTCCCAGGAGTCACCAAGAGATAGGATGGAGATGGGAGAAGTATAAAGGGAAATGCATGCCGTCGGAGATAAGTTTCTTCAGGACAAATCAGGTGCAAATAAATGAGACATAAGGAGTTCTAATATTTTCTGAGAAATGCTGAAAACCCCCCTACCCATCTAAAGCAGCATTGCCTACAACCATATCAAATTTATCCACAAGTCTTCAATGGTTGACTCTTGGACATAACCAAATAACAGGGTCCATTCCAGCAGATATTGGAGGCCTTGTCAGCATGGAAATATTTGATGTTGGGCCAAACATTCTCACAGGTACAATCCCTGCTACATTGGGGAAGCTTCAGAAACTACAGACACTTGACAATTAACAGGTTTTCAGGACAAATTCCAACCACTCTTGGCAACCTCACTGAATTGAACATACTGTATTTAGCAGTGAATGAACTGGGAGGAAGCATCCCTCCAGTGATTGGGAACTTGCATAAGCTTCAAGAGATGTATCTTTCATATAATCATCTCACTGGCATGATACCAAAAGTAGTCACTAACTCCTCTTTATCCAGATATCTGCCCTTGTCCGGTAATTTGTTGACAGGGCCCCTACCAGTAGAAGTTGGCCACTTGATAAATCCCAATCAGCTGAATGTTTCCAACAATAGATTGTCAGGTGAGATTCCTGTTGCTTTTGGAAATTGCCTGCTAATGGAATACCTTGGATTGAAAGATAACTACGTCCATCGAACCATCCCTCCATCTTTGAGCAGTTTAAGAGGCCTTCAAGCACTAGATCTCTCACAGAACAACTTTTCTGGGCATATACCAGCATTCCTAGGAGAATTTCAATTTCTTCACTATTTGAACCTCTTCTTTAACAGCTTCGAAGGCGAAAGGCCATAGGATGGTGGTGTCCTTGGAAACACAAGTGCAATTTCAAAACTTGAAAACAAGGACCTGTGGAGGTGTCCCATATTGCAGTTGCCACCTTGCTCTGTCCAAACTTCTAGGAAGAAACAGAGGTTTGCTTCTTTGATAGTTATAGCCACAGTAAGCAGTGTAGCCCTTGAATTATAGTGGTGTTTGTTTTCTACATCGTATGCATTCACCTGGGCATCAAGAAAGAAATCTACATTGGTAGCTTCACTCCAGGAACAGTGCTTGATGGTTACCTACTCTCAGCTCTACAAGGCAACTGACGGCTTCTCCTCTCACAATCTGATTGGATGGGAAGTTTCAGTCATGTTTTACAAGGGAATTACGAACATTGACAATGAAAGAGTCCTTGCTGTGAAGTTACTCAACATTCAACAACGTGGAGCTCTGAGAAGTTTCACAACTGAGTGTGAAGCCTTGAGGAACACCAGACATCGGAATATTGCCAAGATCAAAATCTCATGCTCAGGCATGGGCAACAGGGGGGACAATTTCAAAGCCTTGGTTGTTGAGCTCATGCCTAATGGGTGCCTTGACAAATGGTTGCATCCAGAGACTCCCGAGGATCATCAATCAGAAATTTAAGCACCATTCAAAGATTAGAAATACCATTGATGTGGCTTCAGCATTGGAATACCTGCATTGCTACTCACAGATGCCAATTGTTCATTGCGACCTTAAGCTAAGCAGTGTTCTTTTGGATAACAAGATGAACGCTCATGTAAGTGACTTTGGGTTGGCTCAGTTTATTGACCTCTCAGCTATGAACTCAAGTAGTTCAACTACAATAAAAGGGTCTATTGGCTATGTTGCCCCAGGTATGACTTGTTCATTGTTTTACTTTCTTGCTTAGCTATAACTTGGTGGAGAATACTCAAGCAAACTTAAACGAAATATTTTTTCTGTATGGATAAGAAATCAACCTATCTTATGATGGCTAATTTTACAAAGATCTGGCAACATATAGGGGAGTTCTACTGCTCTTCATTTGCTAATGGCATTGGTGTATACCATATCATGTAACCAAGTTTGCATTTATAAAGCTTCATTTGATACCTCAATTGGAAGAAACATTCCAAATCTAGCAAACTGTTCTCCCGAACAAGAGGTATTTTGTCATTTGTATTACTGATCATCATCTCTTGGATTGGAATGGGAGGCCAGGTCTCTACTCAAGGGGATGTGTTCAGCTACGGTGTCCTTTTGGGGATGTTTATGGGGAGGAGACCTACAGCTGATGAGTTCAAGGAGAACCTTACTCTTGGTAAATATGTTGAAATGGCGTATCCAGAGCCAAGTCATGGACATTATCCATTCAAGCTTGCTTTTACTAGAGCAGGAAGAAGTTAACGATCTCATCCAACACATGAGCCATAGGATGCAGATGATGCATGAACATGTGTCAATTTTTGAGATTGGTCTATCATGTTCTAAGCAATCACCAGGAGCGCGAATGCAGATGGAGGATGTCTCCAAAGCAATGTCTGGAGTCAGAGAAAGGTAACTTGAACCTTTAGCTCATAAGAATCGAAGAAACAATTGGGAGATCCAGTAGAGCAGGATCTAGTTTAGTTCACTGAATTTGCTCATACAATGCTAGAACGCATATGAGCTTTTAAATACTGTCATAATGGATTGTTGTATTTTGCTTGTATCGCCGCAATGTAACCTTACAATTTCATAAACATTTATTTGGTGTAATAGGCTCTATGGTTTGGCTGTAACCTTACAAATGTAGGAGCTTTTGCCTTCGGTGCTGCGATCTTGGTACAGGGAGCAGCTTACAATTGTGTAATTGATATATATGCTATCTGCTGCTTTATTGGCTTATGCATCAATAACAAAACACAGATCCAAAAATCATGACAGAAATTGGAAGTTGTTTGGAATTGAAGATTTATACACCAAATAAATAAATAATTCAATAAAATACAACGGGAAATTCTCTGCTGTCATTCTAACACAAGCAAATCAAATACAAAGAAACTAAACATTAGATTAAAAGTTAGCATTGCGTTCTAAGCTCAATACTGTAAGCCAGTTCAAATTCTCAAAAATTCACGATCCCCACACACATTTCTCAAATGTAACAACTCAGATACCATCATAAATCAGTCAGCCAACATAAGTAAACAAAGAGAAAGCTAGAAGGGAATGAAGAGCAAACACTGATGGCGAGGAGTCGAGCAGCACGGTGCCGGCGCCCATGGCATCGAAGACAAGCTCCTTCTCCGGCTCACCGGCACGGACCCCGCCCGAGCGGGGGTTCTATATAGTGGGAGAAGCCTGAGTAGTGAGTAATGAGCTGATATGAGTACCCTGCTCTCTGAAGTATTTATATATAATTCCCTCTATTATTAGCAGAAAAAAACGTTTTATTTTATGTTTTGTTATAAACCCTCCCTGTCATTTCTGTTCAAATTCAATTTCTTTATTAAATTTTTAGTCAAAAGTCCAAAACCAAGTCCAATTAGTACTAAAATCAGTCATTATTAAAGAGATTTATTTTGGCAGTTGTGATCGAATCTTCACGAGTTTTATTTATGCTTGAAAATAACTGTTTTATTTCATTTATTTTCCTCGTACTTCTATAGATACCCCAACCTTCAAATCTAAAAATAAGCGAAACATCTCCATGCATGCAAAATACCTTTTTTTACCTAATTTAAATTACTAATTAAAATAAGGAAAATAAGTAAAAAAGTTTCTTAAAATAAATCCGTAAATTAATGTAGAGAAACACCTCTTTGTTGCGATACTCAGTGGTTACATCCCGAATGCCCAAAAACAGAAAGACATGAGCATCAACCGTTTAAAATTTATTTTTAATTTTAATAATCCAATAAAGAACTATTGTTTTATGTCAAAAACCCGGTTCATATATAATTAAGATTTAAGAACAGGCTGATGAATTGCTCGACTCCCAAAGTTTCTACAAAACCGCCGCCTCCGAGCTCAACAATTGTGTCCGCTCAGTCATATGCCGCGGACCCGATCCACCGATTCATAAAACCAGTTCTTTACCATACCCGATCCGCTTCAAGTTTGACTCCAATAACTGCATCAATATATCGGATTCGGGTTTTGGGCGTTGCAAAACATCCGATAACCATCTGAGGTTCTACTGATATCGGAGTGCAAAAAGATCCGACCCGAACCCGGTCAGTGTCTTCTCCGGTTTTCCTGCGATTTCGTGCTGCCCAAGGCCGGCCTCCGGTCAAAAAATTATCTCTGATAAAACCGTCTTCGGAGAAGCTTTCCGCATCAGCCGCAAAAATCATACTCAGAGCTGGAGTGTGTTCTTCTTGCTAGGGTTTAAGGTCTTCATTTTGGAGGGGAGATGGTGGTGCGAGAGGAAGAGGACGGCGGGCCGCCGCCGCTGGATCTGTTCCTCGCCATCGGCCTTGACCGGAGAACGGCCGAGAACACCCTCGCAAACCCCAAGGTCACCTCCAACCTCGCCGCCGTCATCCGGGAGGTAATCCCTCGTATCTTTCTTGGAACCCTTGATGTCGACTGAGAAGTAATTAGAATGAAATGGCGTTGATGCTATTGTTTTAGAAGAAGGAAATCGTTTTCATTGGCATCCATTTGATCTTTTAGCCGTGCTGATTTGGTGGATACCGTGAGCTTGTTTTGTTTTCTTTTGAATTTTGTTTGCATGTTTTGAAAGATGGAATTTTTTCACCCATGTTCAGGCAGGTGTCGCAAGTGGTTGCAGCAAGGCTGTGGGGAATCTGCTCTACAGGGTATGCTCTGTGTGTTTCAATTGCAAGTGAGGTGGTAAATAATCTTGATTATTAGGTTGCTACTGAATTGGGTCCTTTTTTTCACTTCTTGTGAAACAGGTTGCAACCGAGTACCCTTCCAGTGCGGCGCCTGCTCATCGGCCCACCTTGCTTGGATATGTGGTTTCATCGAAGGTATTGTTCTCATCATTGATGGGCTGTCGCATGAATTTATCACTGTCCTGTTTTGTTGTTGTTGTCTTTTCTAGTGAAGTTTGCATGCAATCATCTGTTGATTTTTGTCTTGTACTTATTGTTTCTACTAGGTTGTTCGCTGATTGTTACGTGGAATCTATTTGTTTCCTTTTTTAATTTTTGGAGATGCTAATGCAGATTAAAAAGGCTGCTCAGTTAGATGCAGCTTTTGCATTCCTTGTTAAAGTTAGCCATGGAAGTTTTGAGTTGAAAGACTTCGAAGAAGCTTGTGGTGTAGGTAAGGCTGTAAGCATGTTAGACAGTTCATTATCGTTCTTCCTTTTAGAGAAAGATGTATTATGGGTAAGAAAGATCAGTTGCTTTGGAAGTTCCTTCAGAGCAGCCCATTTCATGAGTTGTGTTTTTTTAAGTGAAAAAACTGGT
This sequence comes from Trichopus zeylanicus subsp. travancoricus, assembly GCA_005019695.1. Classification (NCBI taxonomy): domain Eukaryota; kingdom Viridiplantae; phylum Streptophyta; class Magnoliopsida; order Dioscoreales; family Dioscoreaceae; genus Trichopus; species Trichopus zeylanicus. Next base: position 827,631 of record RXID01014896.1, read on the forward strand.
TTATAACCATCTGTTGGTATATCTTTTTTTATTATTAATTTAATGCTTTAGTGTATGTCATTCTCATGCAGGTGTTGATGTTACTTTTGAAGAAATCGAATCTGCTGTTAATTCTGTTCTTGATGCAAACATGGATGCCATATTGGAGCAGCGTTATGACATAAATGGTTCAACTTTGTTTTAACCTTCTCTTTATCTATTATTATGCGCAATGTATTCATGTAAGCTGAAGCAAAATCATGTAGCGACTGTAGTTGGATCATTTGTGAATTTGTTGAGTTAGTCCTTACATTTTTAGCTTCTGTACATCATATCCAAATGCAGAATTCTCTTCTGCTTTTGAGAATCTTCTTCTTCTTGTTATTCTTTTTTTCCATTGTTGCTTGTTCTTCTGCAATTTCGCACTGAGCTTTTCCTGAAAGCTCATGTCTATATCTACCTTTTCCCCAGTTGGCAAGCTTTGTGGAGAGGTTAGAAAGCGACATCCATGGGCTGATGCAAAAGTTGTCAAGGTATTGAAACTTACCTTCAGCTTGAGAAAATATTGTTGTGGAAAGTATGGGACCTTCTCTCTGGGTTTTGATCAAGCTTGTTTATTTATCAGGACGTAATTGATGGTAAACTATGTCAACTACTTGGAGAGAAGACTGATGCAGATGAAAAGAAACATTTGAAGAAAAAGAAGGAAAAACCTGCAAAACAGGAGGTAAGGTGTAGCTATTACTTTCCCACAAAAAATTATACAAGTTGCTGATTTTCTTGTTCAAACTTCTTCATATTCCAGGATAAAAGCAAAACTGTGGTTATTCCAGTCCTGCCTCCTGAAGAGGAAACGAATCCGTATTCAATATTTCCGTCACCAGAGGAGAACCACAAGGTATAATAAATGTTCTTTCTGAATTCTCATGGTATTTTTTTGTACGTGGGATGAATTGTGCACAATTTATTGTTCTATCTCTTGGCACTGGCACAACTTAGCCATTTGAACATATTGCTTAAAGATATCTTTCAAGAGTTTTCGACTCTTATAAAATTGCCTATTTCTCAATAACTACAAGCCTTTCATGCTTTGTTCCTTTCTATGGGTTGTCAGGTTCATACTGAGATTATTTTTAGTGATGGGAGACCTAAATTGAGTGCTCATAATACAATGGAATTGCTAAAGGCTCACCTTGATAGGACAGGTGGTAAAGTCTTCACTCGCTTTCCTCCAGAACCAAATGGTTACCTACATATTGGCCATGCCAAGGTAACTCTTTTTCAGCTTGATTAAGAAGTTGTTTAAGCTATTTGTATCGGGTGATTGGCAAGGTTCTGATAATAGTATATGTAGGCTATGTTCATAGATTTCGGGCTGGCAAAGGATAGAAATGGATACTGTTACCTGAGGTATGCTTAATTGTTACTTAGATTGCAATGTTTGGTGACTTTTGTATGTTAAAATTTCAGTCATTGATATTTAACCAGAAAAAGGTGGTCACTTGGCATTACATTTCAAAATTGTGGTATTTTGCCATATTTGATTTTTTTTTTTTTCTCCTTGTTTGGCAGTTGAACCAAGTTAGACCTTGCTCTAGATCTTATTTGCACAGAATGGTGTGCTCTCTTTCTTGAATCATGAGGCCAACACTGCTTTCATAGTAATGTCTGATAGGACATTATTACATGAGCCATCATGACTTAGTTTGCATGTTATCACTGTGTTTGCTCTTTTTTTCTGTTTTACTTTTTGCATATATATGCTGCTAAATGGTTCGATTCTTCTGCATGGGATCAAATCAGTTGACTTATTCTGTTTGAATAAGGATCGCAAGAATAGCTCTGAAGCTCGGAAGCTATCCGACTTACATCTTTCTCACAAAGTCAATAGACTTAATACCCATCTTTTGAGTTTGAAGTTTATGTTCTAGTCTTTTTTCCTATTATTATTTTCCATCATTAGTTGAGGGATTGAAGTAATTGTGGCGAATGCTGTTATTTGTTTTACCAACTTATACCAAAAAAATATGTTGTAGTTACAGTTTCTATTGGTCCTCTACAGGTTTGATGATACTAACCCTGAAGCTGAAAAGCAGGAATACATTGAGCATATCCAAGAGATAGTCAACTGGATGGGGTGGAAACCATTCAAGGTTTGTTCCTTGTTTTGTGGTTCAAATTGCATTGCTATTCCTTGCCTGGTAGCTGAGAATAATCAGATTCTATCAGGTTACTTACTCCAGTGATTATTTCCAAGAGCTGTATGATCTGGCTGTTAAGCTGATTCAGAAAGGTCTAGCCTATGTTGACCACCAGGTTTGTTTTATGCATTAGATGGTATGTTTTCTTATTTTTACCTATGAATAAATAAATCATATCTTTTTTATGTGGTTTTATAGATACTTGACTGTGAATCATATTTAGGTCAACCTGAAATCTTTATATACAGACTTTCACCTTTCTCATTTATACAAAAATATTCAGGCAATGCTAATCCTTATTCATTGTCTTGGAAAAATCCCGGCATGTGCCTTGCCTAATCCTCTTTATCATAAGCCTAAAATTTTAAGTTTTCTCCTGTGAGTTAGGTATCTTGGCTGGAGCAGGCCAGCCTGGTCAACTTGCAGTCCTGCTAATAGTTTGAAACACATTTATAGAAGCTAAATAAACAGATACTATTGTGGGATGCACACCATGTTTACAGTGCAACTATTGACTTTGCCTTCTACTCTTTATCAGCAACCTGAAGAAATTAAGGAGTACAGAGAAAAGAAGATGAACAGTCCCTGGAGGAATCGCCCAATAGCTGAATCATTGAAATTATTTGATGAAATGAAAAGAGGCATGATTGATGAGGGCAAGGCAACACTTCGACTGAAGCAAGACATGCAGAGTGACAACAAAAATATGTATGACTTAATTGCATATCGTATAAAGGTTAGTAGTCAATCCTTTAGCATTCATGTTGTTTTAGTTTAATACATCACTTCATTTCTCATGTATTCTTGACATGCTACTCAGTTCACTCCACATCCACATGCTGGTGACAAGTGGTGTATATATCCAAGCTATGATTATACTCATTGCATTGTTGATTCTCTTGAAAACATAACACACTCTGTAAGTTCCTTCTTTGTCCATCTTGTCTGTTGAGGGTAGTTCATAATTGTTATGGATTTGTCATTTTGCATGATATTTGCTTGTTGAACACTTACAATCTCAATCTTTGTTACATTTACTAATGCATTTTTGAAGGATAAATCTAATCTTGCATGATGAAATTTTATTGTTTAAGATGATCCTTGTATTCTGTTGTATATATAGCAATCAATACTCAAAAATAATATAATCAAAATTGCAACTTGTTTTAGTTATGAATTTGCTATTCCTGCCCTGATGCACTTTTCTTGTCAATATGAAGCTGTGTACACTTGAATTTGAGATTCGTCGCACTTCATACTACTGGTTATTAGCTGCACTGGACCTCTACCAGCCTTATGTGTGGGAATATTCACGGTTAAATATATCAAATACAGTGATGTCCAAGCGTAAGGTGTGTGTTGATTTCCTGCTTTATACATATTTCTGATTGATTTACATGATGTATTGGTATTTAATTTCTGTTTTGGCATGTATTACTTTTCAGTTGAACCGTTTAGTGACCGAAGGGTGGGTTGATGGCTGGGATGATCCCCGTTTAATGACGCTAGCTGGATTACGGCGTCGTGGAGTGTCTTCAACTTCAATCAATGCTTTCATTCGAGGATTAGGAATCACAAGAAGGTTGAAATTTTTCATAAAATGTTTATGTTTTGTGATGCGTAGTTGGTTCATGTTATTTAGCATATAATCCATTGTTCAGTGGTGCAAAGGCCATTGGCCTTGTATTTTCTGAATGACTGTCTCATATGTCAACCTGATTCAACGTCAGCTCATCTGAAAGCCAAGTTAGCTGAGACAACAGAATAACTGTTGTTTCCTTTCTTAGTTTTTTAAAGGAAATGGTTTGCTGCATTCTGTTTCAGATGGCAACTTGGTCCTGTGTCACTGATACTTGTGAGATATTATTTCCATAATGCGTTGCTTATAAAATTTACTTGATGCTCTGGCTTATTGTGTTTTTTAATCCAACAGCGATAATAGCATGATACGTTATGATCGCCTTGAATATCACATTAGGGAAGAGCTACATGAAACTGCACCTCGGACAATGGTTGTATTGCATCCTCTGAAGGTATATCTTTCTGACTGTTGATATTAATTCAAATCTTCTGTAATACATATACTTCTTAAACTGTTTCTCTGTCTGCTTTAGGTAGTTGTCATGAATTTATGTGAGGGATCGCTAATTGAACTCGATGCTAAGATGAGGCCCGACAAAGATGACACATCTTCTGCATATAAGGTAGTTATACATTGTATACAGATATTTTCAATGCTACTACTCCATATAAATTTGTTTAGAAAGTACATTATTGAAGGCTGGCTTGTTGCTACTAATTTTTAGCACATTCAATGATTTCTATTTCATCATCTGCCATCTCTTCTCTAATTCTATCCTGTACTGTTTAAACTTATCTCATGGTTGGTCTAAATTAGTGTCCTGAGTGCGCAACATCTCTGGACAACTGAATTTGTGTATAGTTTCAATCCAATTCATTCCATGGTTAGTTTCTTCCTTTCTAGTGCCAGCTTCTGTCTTTCCAATCTAATTCATGTTTGGTAGTTTCTCATAGCCAAAAGTGACTAGTGTCATGAAATGACTGCTATGGTTTAGGAACAGTTTCATGGTTTAAAGTGATATGTGAGCCAGGTTATTTCTATAAGTGATATTGTGGATGAGGGACGTGTAATTGTGATTTTTGTGTCTGATTTTACCATGTCAATAGCTGCACACTGCTTTTGATTTTGAATAGAAGGTTAGCTAGTAAACTTAACCATTGAGTTTGCATCATTTGGTACTTTGAAAACTAAACATATGTACCTCTTTTATCTTCTACTTGATTAATGTTCAATTGAAATCCCTTTAGTTTACAGTCTATTTATGTACGAGTGGCATTTGTGGTGTTGCATCCATTTTGCAATGAACTTCATTTATTTGATCCACTGTGTCGAGCATGCACCTCATCTGATCCACTGATATTTTACTGGACTGTCTTATTTGGTCCACCGGCTTGAGCGAGCACCCCTTTTTTTTGGCTGAATGGGCTTCATCCCTTTGCAAAATTCTTCTGGTATATCTTATCACTTGTATACACATGCAATTTGGCTTTTCCTCTGAAGGGCAAACATATCTTACTTCTGCATCAGACTTGTTTATAAGTAAACAATGTATTTATTTCTTTTCTGCTTTTGTTACTTTGAAAAGTCTGAAATGATGACTTGACTGCAAGTTGATTCCTAGTATATTTTTCTTAATTTAGGTTCCATTCACAAATATCCTTTACATTGAAAGAACTGATTTTCGCACGAAGGACTCAAAAGACTATTATGGTCTTGCTCCTGGTAAATCGGTGTTGCTTAGGTAAGTGCTACTTAGGCTACTCATTTAGGTAGTAGTGTGCTTGGAACTGAGCTGTTGCAGTAATTGCCAGTTACTTATTCTGAAAAATTGTGAAAATTCAGGTATGCTTTCCCCATAAAGTGTACAAATGTCATTTTTGGGGATGATGGAGAGAGCGTTGTTGAAATCCACGCAGAGTATGATCCAGAAAGGAAAACAAAACCCAAGGTTTTTGTTTTATTAATTGATACTTCTTCAGTTAACTGTTACCCATACTGAAGAATTTTGCTTAACAATTAAACTCCTTGAATTAAATGCAGGGTGTTCTTCATTGGGTTGCTCAACCATCTGCAGGAGTTGAACCTCTCAAGGTGGAAGTCAGGTTATTTGAGAAACTATTCCTCTCAGAGGTTTGTTATTGCTTTACTATCTTTCTTTTACTTTTCAAGATTATTCTGTAGTTTGTTTTCATCCTTATTGTCATTATTGTTCATCCAATCTCAGAATCCTGCTGAGCTTGAGGATTGGTTGTCTGATCTGAACCCAAATTCCAAGGAAGTGATACCTGAAGCATATGCTGTGCCGCTACTTTGCAATGCCTTAATGGGTGACAAGTTTCAGTTTGAAAGGCTTGGTAAACTATGCTTCCTCAGCTAACTTCAAGTTGAATGGATCAAAATAGCCAAAGTTAAATTCCTTAAGAATGACGCCTATGGCTTTTATTTATTGTGGGTGCTATGCTGTCTGTTTCAGGATACTTTGCAGTTGACCAAGATTCCAGTTCAGAAAAGCTAGTGTTCAACAGAATTGTAACACTGAAGGATTCTTATTCCAAGCAAGGAAAGAAATAAATCTGTTTTTTTTTTCTTTTGCAAAAAATTGAGTTCATATAAATTATATAGATTCTATTGGACAATAGTTTATCCTATTTTTACTCACCTTTGTTCTCAATGTGTAATCTATGGAAAATTGTAGGATTTTCATACTGTTTTTTTGTCAGTGTAATCTGCTCAGTATGGTAGAGCTATAAATTTAATTTTTTGGGCTTCAAGTCTAATTAGATTAGAGAATTCGACATATGCAGCTATAACTCAGAACAGAGTTTTGTTTTTTTTCCGATATAGTTTGTAGGCTTCTATTGGATCAATTTTATAGATCACGAGCTTGCAGTCTAGTGCTTCAACAGCCTGTTTGGGGGATGCAGGTTGGTTCTCAAGTCTATGCCAAGTTTGAATACTGTTTGCCAGAGAGAAACAGTTTGACGGAGCAGGAACTACGGCTACCTGAAGAGTCATGGGAGTGCTGCTGGAGCGTAATTTGTGTACTGTTTTTGTTTGAGTTTAATGCAAGATTAGAAAGGCTTGGATTACGGAATGGAAGGAAGATCATATATGAATTGAACTTGTTTTATAATGCAAAATATATTTATTGGTCATTACAAGAACTTTAGCCTCTCGACTGCAGGGCAACCTTGTTGTAAAGGTGCGTTGGGACTCTCGATCGGGAATTGGAGAACAGTCTACCCTTGGATCAGTATGCTTTTCCTGCTCCCGGGCCGGCTGCGAAGTTGTAAAATTATTAGCTATCAGTAAATAATCTTAGACCCTGTATGATATGGTTCGTGATTGAAAAACACACATACTAACTCGTGGTTATCGCGTTTTTAGTCAGGAACCTCATTGCTCGAAGTTTGAGCAAGTACGCACAGGGTGCAAGGGCGTTCAGTGTATCCTCCTTGACCGTGCCATTGCCGGAGGCGTTTGGTGGATATCCGACGGGGAGGCCTCCTCCGTCCCCCTCCGCGGTGGCTGAGGAGATTAGCATGTTAAATGCTAGAAGGGAGGGGATGGATTAGACAAGGAATTGCTTGCCATCTTTGATTAGTTATCCAACTTTACCGTGGATGTTCGTGTCGCGGATGCTCAGAGTAATAGTCATCTTTTAGACAGTTTGGTTGAGAAGAAAGAAGATGACAGTTTGGTTGTAGGACTCGGTTGAGCCTGAATGGGCCGGTCCGATCCGCTTCCACTCTCTCAATTCTGACTACCAATTTGGCAAGCGCAACTTTGGGCTAAGGGAGGTTTAGAGAAGTTGAACAACTCATTTTCTCTGAATTTTGATTTACTTTTAAAAATAAGAAAAAATAATATGCTTAAAATATTTGATTGACTGAAGGTGAAACTGAGAAGTGGATTGAGATAATTTCGCTCGGCATAGAGGTTTATAAGTGAGAATACCATGAAATAAAAAAAAAAAAAGAAAAAGAAAAGAGAAACGACTAAAAATCACTTTAAATATCTTGTAAAAATATAATTATTTTATAAAATAATTATAAAAATGGAATCAATCAGACAATTTTCATTATTTTATTTATCTTGCAATTCTTCAACCAGATGAATTTTAAAAAAAATCCTAAACAAGGCATAGAACTTATTACAATCAATTCACTTCATTCCTCTCTTCATTTCTTGTGGATACTCTCAGTTCAGAAGGCTTATCATACCAGCACAACAACAGAATCAAGAAAAATATTTTTCCAGTGCACGAGGAACAAACAGGCAACCGTTTTAGATCTTACGGCGGCGGCAGCAGGTCCCCGGACAGACACAGTGACGACCAATCGGGATATGTCTCAGACGAGTGGGATCCGGTCTGGGTCGAGGAATCCTGCCTGGCGGCAGCCGAAGTATCCGACGTATTGGTGCTCTGCGAGCAGAACCGCCGTGGCTTGCTGCAAAATCAAGAGACACAATCAAAGCAACAGTTGGGCAATTTGGTTACAACTCAGTAATACTTGGATGCTCGAGTGCTTTGAACTCACCAGGTTCGTGGGCCTCCGACGAGAGAAACATTAGTAAGAGGAAACCGAGGAAGAAAACGAGAAATGATCGCTTGCATGTCATCTTCGTGAAACCCAATTCCGACGACGCATGAAGCATTCTTCAATTTATATAGATCAAGCGAAAGTCTGAACTTAGACTCATTGCTGACTGTTATTAATCCAAAGAAAAGGAAAAAAACAAAAGAACGCGTAGTGGATGGATGATTCGGAGAAGCATCCCCATCTTCTTCGTTCCAAGTCACAGTCCTCGCAAGTTGCGTCGGCGGAGACGCGGAGCGACTATTGTTGACTGGAAGGCGCGTGGCCTAACTTGTAATAATCTATCTCTTAAATCCAATCTGGATGGTGCTTCAATTTAGACTAAGTAAAATGGTGATTGTATTTCTCATGAGTGAATAAACTGGTGAGGTGGGTGGACATTTGATTTCAACGCCTTGGATATTCCCACGTGGAGCGTGGATCGTCCACATTCTTGTTCGGTGGAGTCATTTAAGTTTAGCTACCAATCCAATATCACTCAACATTGTCTTTGACTTCCACTCTTGTCCCCCCTCCAAATGATTGTTTTTGTCTATTTCTAGGCAACGTCGGCATCAAAGAAATATTTTAAATACAAGAATAAATAGTTAGATATATTACTCAAATATTATGTAATAAGTAATATTTTAAGTTTTAATTTTTAAAATCGAAATCAATATATTTTAATAAGTAAAAAACTAATTTATTTCGATTTTACTTAAATTAATTTTTTTAGCGAAAAAATAAAGAGGAGAAAAAAAAGTATGTGTCAGTTCTCGTATGTGTGGATCTTTTTTGTATTTCTCAATAATCATTCGTAATATTTTCTCGTAACGTTCTCTTGAATATTTTTTTTAAAAATAAAAGTATTATCGAGACTTGATGAAAGAACTTAATTGAGTAATTTATCAATCTTTCGTTACGAATTTTAATATTAAATAACTCACGTTTCGATTTAGATATATGGTTGATCATAATACATCGGAATACAAGAACTCTCCTCACAAGTGTTCTTCCACACAGCATGTCATAAGTTTGTTGAAAGGGTTTTCCCAGAAAAAAATTAGGGAAGTCATGGATCCACAATGGCTGCAATCTGAGGTTTTAGAAGCTGATGATGTGATTAGTGAGAACATCAGGCAAAAGTGACTGTTCTTGTTGATCAAAATTGGCTTGTTGTGTTCAAAAGAATCCTCAGGAAAGAGAATGCTGATGAGAGATGCCGTCAGAGAAATGGAGTTAATTGAATAATATCTTGGCATTTAGTTGGAGAACTGGAGTCTGTAGATATATATTGTGTGATTAAAAGATTCTATAAGTAATTTACAATATCAATATTTACAATATTCAGAATGTATCATGTAAATATCAATATGTAGCGGTATGTAATTTTATGATTTTACATTTACATGAGCAAAAGCAGTGATAGGAACTTCAGCAAATTGAATTCTGAGATGTTTGGACACAAGAACAAAACTGCAAGTTGAATTCAATTTAGCTCCGCAGAGCAACTTGGAACCTATTCAACAATATGCTTTCTCAGTCTCTTTTATTACCGAGCTAGCAACCACTCTAAATAAGCAGAGAGTTAGGGCTCATTTGCTACCGTTTGATTTGAAATTAGGATCAAAATGATCCAATTTCATAATTATTTTTTTTATAAAATTAATATTACTTATTTTACATTATTATTAAATTAAATTATTATAAAAAATTAAATAATTTTTTAAACTTTAATTTATTAAAACGTTAATTTTAATAAAAAATATTAATTTATAAAAATAATTTATTAATTTTGATTCTGATTTTTATCTTGATTTTGAATCCTTATTAGTCTTACTAATTGACCTTTCTTAATTTTAAAAGTAGGAACTCATCCGTATTTCGTGGCTTCATGCAAGCCTGTATGAAATTTCTTTTGGGTTTCAGGCCCCTTCCACCGATGCTAATTTTCAAGATGTCGTATTAACACGCATTAAAATATCGGAATATCTTTTTTTTTACTTATCAGGAAGATGCAAGGAAATGCTCTGAGATGTCATTAACTTTCTAAGAAACAAAGTGTGCTCTTTCTCTTTCAACTGTTACGGCCGCGGCAGCCGCTGCCAGGGCAGCCGATTGGCCCTGTATTCGGGGATCCACAAACTGGAGAAGGCCTTGATCCTGGTCGGGGACCAGTGCGTATTAGTATTCTGCGACTAGGACTGCCGTAGCTTGCTACAAGCAACAAGTGGTACAATCAACCAGATAGCGGTTTGACGATTTGGTTAGTGCTTGGAGAACGGAGGTCGAAGTACTCCGAATCACCGAGGCATTGGGGCTCTGTTGAGAGCCCCATTGGCAGGAGGAAACCGATGAGGAAGACAAGGAATGGCGACTTGCATAGCATTCTCCCTGGTTCCAACTCCTAAATTCTTCGTTTTAAGATGAACTTCCTATGAAGCTGTACTAAAATCTATACATAGAGTGAGGCGAGCTCAGAGCCTCAGGCATGCCAAAAATGTCATTGCATGGATCTTTCCTTCGAGGCAAGTCGTTCCAAAAGACAAAACTCGTTTTTTTCTGTCCAAGACTTGCTTCAAGTCATCTGTTTTGTTCACTCATTTACACCATCGCTATAAGCAGCTGCTTCCCACTATTTATCTCATTCTGTCAATAAAACCAATTCGAATAATATGTATGCATCCACAACCATCATTGACCACAACCAGAAGTTTAGGTTCCATTTTTTTATTACCACTCATTTGGATACACTCGGATCATTAATTTATTGCACTAGTACAAGAATTGAGTCAAGAACAACAAGCATCAAGGGCAGCACATAGTAATTCAAATCTTACGGTGATGGCAGCAGTTCCCCGGACAGGTACAGTTCCTAGTAGGGGGTTGTCCCAGATGAGAGGGATCTGGGCGGGGTCCAGGACCTCTCGGATGGACTACTATGGCGTCACCAGAGTCATAAGCCTCCTCTGAGAGCCCCATTAGCAAGAGGAAACCGACGAAGAAGACAACGAATGACGGCTTCCATAACATTCTCATTGATTTCAATTCCTAAATCCTTTGTTTTAAGATGAACTTCCTATGAAGCTGTATTAAAATCTATATATAGAGTGAGGCGAGCTCAAAGCCTCTGGCATGCCAAAAATGTCATTTCGTGGATCTTTCCTTCAACTCAAGTCTTTCCAAAAGACAAAACTTAATTTTATTTTTCCATCCAAGACTTTCTTCAAGTCATCTGTTTTGCTCACTCATTCACACCATCGCTGTAAAGAGTTGCTTCCGACTATTTATCTCATTTTGTCAAGAAAATCAATTCGAATAATATGTTATGCGTCCACAACCATCAATGTCAGGCGTATTGACCACAACTAGAAGTTTACGTTCCATTTTTTTATCACCACTCGTTTGCATACACTCAGATCATCAATTTGTTGCACTAGTACGAGAATGGAGTCAAGAACAATAAGCATCAATGACAATACATAGTAATTCAAATCTTACGGCGATGGCAACAGTTTCTCAGGCAGATACAGTTCTTATTCAGTGGTTGTCCTAGACGAGGGGGATCCTTGTCGGTTCCAGGATCCTCGGAGTCAGGATGGTATACGATGGCCTCACTAGGGTCATAAGCCTCCTCCGAGAGCCCCATTAGCAAGAGAAAACCGATGAAGAAGACAAGGAATGGCGGCTTGCATACGATTTTCACTAATTCAAGCTATTACTTCGGGTAAGAAGATATGCCTCGCATGGGGCTTTCTTCAATCTATACAGAACTAGAGAAGCTCAGACAAAGTCTCCTCTTATAGATACAGATTTTCAACTAATTAATTAGAGTACTCTAGATCTCATTTAGTTTGGGATCAGGATCAGAATTAACTCATTTCAGAATTATTTTTTTTATAAAATTAATATTACTTATTTTACATTATTATTAAATTAAATTATTATAAAAAATTAAATAATTTTTTGAGCTTTAAATTATTAAAGCGTTAATTTTGATTAAAAAATATTAGTTTATAAAAATGGTTCACTAATCTTGATTATAATTTCGATCTTAATACCGAACCAAATAATGCCCTAATTCAAAAGGAAGAAAAAACATAAAGTCATTGCCATTGAGATACGAAATATTAAGTGGAATTTATCATTTGTTAAATAACTTGTTAAAATGGAGCGGTCAAAGATAGCAATCAACAATGTGATACCCGGGCCAAATATTTTTTTTAATTAGATCTCATTTTAAGTTGTTTATGAGTATTATCATAATTTTGAATAATTTGAGAGTTTTTACGAGAAATTTTATTTTTTGGCCTTTGCTTATAATTACGGAAATCTAGGGGTTTAGATGCAAAATTTTTGGCCAAGAAAAAGAATTATACATACTATTGGGACTTTTACATAAAGATGCAATTACTTGAGTCAAAGAGAGAAAACCAAAGAGAATTAAAAAAAGAAATCAAAGAAAATGAAAGAAAATAAAAGAAAGAGAATTAGAGAGACAAATAAAAGAAAAATCAAACATAATAAAGGAGAAAAAATCAAAGAGGTTCAAAGATTGAAAAATCAAAGAAAATCAAACACAATGAAAGAGAAAGAATTAAAGAGAATCAAAGAAAATCAAACACAAGGATAGGGAGAATCAACAAAGAGAAATCAAAGAAATCAAACGCAATGAAAGAGAGAGAAATCAAATAGATAGAAGAGAGGAAAAATTTGAGAGTTGGAAAAATAGTTTGAGAAATATGAAAATAGAGATATTGAGGATTTATTTAAAGAAATAGGAAATATTATGATTTTGCATTTTTTAAAACATTTTTTGATATTATTGAATTATGTAGTAAGTCAAGTTTTAAATATTTATGACTGAGATTATGTGTATTTTAATAAATGTCTCAAGTTACTGTTTATTTTTAAAAAATAAGTTATGTTGTCATTGATAGACTAAGTAATAGCTTCAGTATTCCAACTTAATAATAAATATTCTATTTGTAATCTAGTCATACGAGTTAAATATAATAATATATTTTTGACATATCTTAGATGTTCTATATGTAATTTTATTATTGGGTTAAATATAAATTGTTGATATTTAATATTAAAATGTGTTTTGAATAAAAAATAAATTTGTTTTTAAAATTTTGAATGTGATAAAATAATTAATTATGTGTATTATATTTTAATTAAATTAAATTTTATGACTACATAATTTTAATAATTATTTGAAACTTAATTTTGAGACTTATATATAAATATTAATGCGAATAATTATTTGAAACTTAATTAAATAGTTGTAACATATTTTGGCAAGTTGAAACTGATATTGATTATATAAAATTGTGAGTATAAATTAAAGAAATGTTCTCATATACTTTTGACAATTAATTAATGCTATTTTGTGTGGATTATTTTGTTTAGATATACGTAGCAGTTTTCTATATTTATGGGTCTGGATTTGATAATCATACGGCGTTGTCAAATAGTAATTCCCTCACATCGGGTCGGAGCATGACAAACAAACACTCTTTCATCCGTTAGAACTAGCCATTCGGATTTATGAGTTGGATTTCCATCCAGTCAAATTTATAATATTATTTAAATAAGTTAATTTGATTTGAATCCATCTATTAAATGAGTTAATTTTTTAAATATAAATCTGATCCCATTTTTAAATAAATATTTAATTCGATTCGAATTGATTTATTTATTAAACATATTGGATTTGGATAATGACTCAATTTAATTCGAATTGATCTATTTAATTAAATTAAATAGATTATAATTTAATCCGGTCTGAATTCATCCAATTGGCCAAAATCAATTCTAACTAGTTGAAATTAACCCCAATCAATCCGAAATGTATAAATAACATTAATAATTTTAATATTATTTTAAATAATTAAAATAAAAAACTATTTAAAATTAATTATAATAATAAAATACTTAATTTATAAATAATAATATAAAAAATTACTAAAAATATATTGTAAAATAAAATATTAAATAATTTTAAGTGATTTTACATACAATTTTCTAAGATTTACTCTATTTATAAAAAATCCCCTTTGATTTCACTATTTAGCTATAATTTCTTCCTTTTAAAGTTTATTACTTACAACCTCCTAATTGTTATTTAATTAAAATTTTGGCAAAAAATCTCTCTTTTGTCCTTTATAAATTTTCATTTAAACTTTCAAAATTTTTAACTTTTTATTCTCCACTCTTTCTCTCAAATATTTACAAATAAATTCTCTATAAAATTTTAAATTATAACTTTAATATTTATAAATTTATAAACAGACTACTTGAATATTTTTATTTAAAAATAAGTTAAAATTTTACTAATTTTCAAATAAAAATTTATACAAAGAACCTTGAAGGTTTTAAAACTTGATAAACAGTTTATCATTACAAATAAACCATAAAAATAAACCACCCATAAAATTTTAAATCACTAATTTAATATTTGTTCATTTACAAATACATCTTTTTTAAATAAGTCCAAAATTTATTCTTTTTTAAATAAAATTATAAAAAGAACCTTGAAAGTTTTAAACTTAAAATTATAAATTATAATTTTAATATTTGTACATTTACAAATTGATTTATCAAATATTTTTATTTATAAATAAGTTCAAACTTTATCATTTTTTAAATACAATTTTAAATAAAAAAGTTTACACTTATTTATAAATAAAAATATGTTAGGGGTCTATTTATAAATATATAAATATTAAACTGATAATTAAAAATTTAATTTATTAAAATCTTCAAGATTCTTTGTGTAAAATTTGATTTCAAAAATGATAAAGTTTAAACTTATCTATAAATAAAAATATTTGAAGGGCCTATTTCTAAATATATAAATATTAAACTTACAATTTAAAATTTTAAGTTCTTAAAACTTTCAAGGTTATTTTTATAAAATTTTATTTAAAAATTGATAAAGTTTGAACTTGTAGATAAATAAAAATATTCAAGGGGTTAGTTGTAAATGTACAAATGTTAAACTTGTAATTAAAAATTTTAAATTTCAAAATTTCAATGTCGTTTTTGTAAAATTTTTTTAAAAATAAAAGTGTTTGGACTTATTTATAAATAAAAATATTTAAAAAAATTTATTTGCAAATATAGAAATATAACCTTGGTAATTTAAAATTTTAGAACCTTTTTAAAAAACTTTTCAGGTATTTTTTGTAAAATTTTATTTAAAAAATGATAAAATTTATAGTTATTTATAAATAAAAATATTTGAGGGGCCTATTTATGAATATACAGATATGAAAATTATAATTTAAAATTTTAAGTTTTAATGTCTTCAAGATCATTTTGACAAAATTTTATTTAAAAAATAATAAAAGTTAGACTTATTTATAAAAAAAACATTCGAGCGATTGTATATTTATAAATATTAAAGTTTGTAATTTAAAATTTTTATAGAGGGTTTTTTTTGTAAATATTTGAAAAGATGAGTGGAGGATGAGAAGTTAAAAATTTTGAAGTTTTAAACTAAAACTTACAAAGGAAAAAAGAGAAAATTTTTATCAAAATTTTAATTAAATGATAATTAGCGGGTTATAAGGAATAAATTTCAAAAGAAAGAGTTATAGATAAATAATAAAATTACTGGGAGTTTTTCACAAATAGAGTAAATTTTAGGGTTGCATGTAAAAATTTCTAATTTTAATTGGCTTAATTGATAAGTAGGTTGATCCTAAATCTCACAATATATAACGCTGTCTATGAATCTGATCCGAACTTGATTTGAATTAAGGGAATTCAGATTTATTATAATCAAATTTAAGTTGTAATTGGATTGACTCGATTACTAATTAAGCTGATTAAAATTATTTAAGATTTTTTTAAAAAAATTTAAGTAATTTTTAAAAATATTTATTTATAAAATATTTATTTATTATTATTATTAGTTTTTAATAATATTATTATTTTAATTATTTGAAATACATTAAAATTATTATGTTAATTAAATATATCAAATCGATTTAGGTGAATTTGGACCAATTCAAGCTTATTAAAGTAAATAAAAATAAAGAATAATTACCTATAATCCCCTTTAATTAGTCTTAATTACCTACAACCCCTGTAATTTTCGGAATTACTCACGCCCTCCATTTTCGAAAATATTTACCCACACCCACTAATTGTTATTTAATCAAAATTTTTTTAAAAAATTCTAATTTTATCCTCGGTTATTTTTACAATTAAACCCCTAAAAACTTATTTTTTATATTTAACGCCTCGAAATTTGGTTTTTTGCAAATAACACCCCAAAATTATTCTGATTTACAGAAAAATACCCTGAAATTTGGATTTTTGCAAATAACACCCCGAAATTATTCTGATTTACAGAAAAATCCCTGAAATTTGAATTTTTGCAAATAACACCCAGAAATTATTCAGATTGATAGAAAAATCCCCGAAATTCGAATTTTTGCAAATAACACCCCAAATTATTCCGAATTATAAAAAAAGTCCCAAAATTTTCTTATAAAGCTCTCTCTTCCTTCACTGTAGCCCTAAATCGAAAGTTGCCACCGCCGCCGCCGCTCTGCCGCTCCCTACGCAGTTGTTGCCGTCGCTGCCCCGCCGGCGAGGAGATCGCCGTCCCCTGCGCCCCCCACGCCGTTGCTGCTTTGCGCCGCGCCCCCCACGCCGTCGCTGTCGCTGCTCTGTCCTTCGTCCTCAGCCCCCTGCTCTGCACTCACGCCTCACTGCCCCGCTGGCGGTAACACCGCCGTCCCGTCGCTGTTGCCCTCCTTCGTCCTCGGTAAGCCACCACCTCCTCCCGAACCCCCCCTTTCCTTCGCGCCCGAGGCTGGTGAGGACGCCCAGCGGAAGAAGGCCAGGTGGTGAACATCTGCGTGTGATGGCGCCCTGGCACGGACGCCGGAGGCCGGGTGGTTTCGGCCGTCCGCGCCGCGCACCCTGGAGCCGGCGTCTGCGAGCTGCCCGCCGCCGGACGGCCTCGGACCCCCTCCCTGGCCGACGGCCTCGGACCCGCTCCTGGCCACACAGCCTCGAACCCGCTCCCCGCCAACGGCCTCGGACCCGCTCCCCGCTCGACGGCCTCGAACCCACCCATCACTCCTGCCCCCGCCCCCGCTCCCAGACGGCCTCCGACAACGCCCGTCACCCTCTGCACCCGCCACGCCCCACGGCCCGGACCCCCTCCCCCGAGCGACCGGCCATCGGACCCACCCACCACGAACTCCCGTTCCTCGCCCCCCGCCCGCCCAAATGGCCTCACGAACACCCCCACCCTCCACCTTTGCCTCACTGCCTCAACGACCCCCGACCACAAATGGAGACACCTCCCCCCCCTCGCCCTCACCTCACCTCCTGTCTCTGTGCCTCGGACACACCCACCCCAACCCGCCACCCCCCCACCCGCCCCGCGTCCACCTGCTATAAAATCGCTTCTATCTGTTTTTTATATCTAATTTTTGATATTGTGTATTTACATATGACTGATTCGAAGAATCTGGTACGATTAGTGCTCCGTTATGGAGGATATTGGAAGGAAGTGGAATATACTTAAAGAAAATAATATGTATTTGGTAGACAGAAGTCTTTACTGGTTGATACAAAAAAATACGCATTTGCAGAATTATGGACTGAAACCTGTAAATTGGTCGAAGCAAGAATAAATGAGTTACTTGTGATCAAGGATTTATATCCAAATAGCAGTCATCCAATTTATATGTCAATCAACAATGAAATTCAGCTAGAAGCAATATGGACAGTAATTCAAGACTTGAAGCAAAGCAATATCTATATATCAATGGAGGACATAGGCGATTCTTTATCAGCGGTGTCTGCACCAAGGCTGACTCCTTTGACAGGAGAATCTTCTGTGTATCACAGTGTGCAAAGAGATGAAAATATTGATTCAGATTTAGATGATTGTCCTTTTGATTCTAGTTTTCACAGTTTGATGTATTCTTCTGACGATGATGAAGATGAGGAGGAGGAAGATGATAATGATGAGTCAGTTGCTGAGCAGGAGTAAAAAAATATAAGATAAGGCCAAGAAGAGGGAGTAGAAGACAAAGCGGAAGATGATTTATTACATTTACTTGAAGATAATTTGAATGACAATATTTTGAAAATAGGAGACATATTTGAAGATGTACATGCATTCATATTGGCTCTTAGACAGTACTGTATTGTGCACAAATTTCAGTCTTTATTTGTGAAGAATGATCATAACAGAGTAACAGTCAGATGTGTTTCTACGAATTACTGATGGAGGCTTCATGCTTCAGAGAGATCTGATGGTTCAGGTTTTCAGATAAGGAAAATGGAACCAGTTCATACTTGTATTACTGTCAATACTTCTGAAAACAAAATGGCAAGTGCTGAATGGGTAAGCAATCAAGTTTTGTATTAGATGTGTGTTGCAAGCAAAACACAGTTGAGCAAATACAGAATATGATGAATAAGAAATACAGTCTCAAACTGACTTATATGCAGGCATAAAGGGAAAAAGATTATACTTACAGGATTATTCATGGCAATGAAGAAGAATCTTTTAATTTGTTTCATTCGCTGAAACCAGAGTTGAAGAGAAGACATCCTGGTAATATTGTGCACATTACTCAGTGTCCAAATATGTCTTTCTAAAGATGTTTTATGTCACTACATGCTTGTAGGAGAGCTCTTCTTACTGGATGCAGACCTATACTAGGAGTTGATGGATGCTTCTTGAAAGGAAAATATAAAGGCACATTGCTTTCAGCTTATGGAATTGATGGAGAGAATAACCTAGTTCCAGTTGTATTTACAGTTGCAGAAGCAGAAATATACCAATATTGGTTATGGTTTCTACATAACTTGCAACGAGTTATTGAAAATTTGAATAGCTTTGATATTATTTCAGATAGACAAAAGGGTCTTTCTGATGCTGTGAAGAATATTTTCCCATATACTGAGCATAGAGCTTGTATAAAGTATGTGATTGCAAACTTCAAAAGATCCTACCCTGGGAAAAGGTTAGAAAATTTGATTTTTAATGCTTCGAATACATTTTTGCCTACTGAATTCATGAAGTACATGGAGAGGATTAAACAGCTATCCATACCAGCTTGTCAGTACATGAAAGAAATAAATAATTTTGCATGGAGTAGAAGTCACTTTAATCATTCAGTGAAATGTCATTATGTGACTAACAATATTTCTGAGTCATTTAATAGTTTTATTCAGGATAGCAGGAAGCTTCCCTTTCTTAAATTACTTGATTTCATCAGACAGAAGATAATGGTAAAATTTGCCACAAGAAAAAATGAAGGATCCCACTGGTCTGGAAAGCTAGTGCCAAGAATAGAAGCTTTTATTAGGAAAGTTTCACAGGCACGGGGCGATTACCGTATTTGGAGGTCTTCTGATGATATTTCAGAGGTCAGTGATCCTGGAGGCCGATGGATTGTGGATATAAGGCAGAGGATTTGTGACTGTAGGCAGTGGCAGCTGACAGAAGTGTCTTGCGTTCATGGTATTGTTGCTCTCCTTGATGTTCGGCTTGATTCTATTGATTTTGTTGATGACTACTACACTCTGGAGACATACAAAAGAGTATATGATGTTCCTGTCACTCCATTGCCAAGCAAGCAACTTTGGGTGTCTGTGCCAAATGCTCTGCAAGTACTTCCTCCACGTTCAAGGAGACAACCTAGTAGGCCTAAGAAGAAAAGGATTAAAGATCCAATGAAAATATCAAGTAGAGCAATTTATACTTGCAGTAGATGTGGTCAGGTGGGATACAACAAGAGAGCATGTAAAGAGCCTCTTGGACTACAACAACAAATTGAAGTTTCTGGATTTAGCAGCAATCAACAATCAGTGGAAAACCAATATGTTGGAGGACATGACAGGGGAAGAGGAAGAGGAAGGTCTACCGTAATGACTTCAAATTTTAGTATGCATTTATCATGTGAATTTTTCTTTTAAAAAATTAACAAATTTTTTCTTATTTTATGTGATTTTGAAACAATACATTAATAAATCTCACTGTGTTTTTTTGCAGGAAGTTCGTCAGATCCCTAGGATCAATTTTGATTGGGTAACCTGTCTTCTCAAAAATGATAATGATGTCATGTTGCTTGGTTACCATAACTATGGGTGCATTCTGTTTGCAAGTACATATTTCTGCTAGATAGACTGGGGAGAGTTAGATGGCAAGGTTTTGGATTGGCGACTCAGGAGGAACAGTCATATCTTTGATCATCCACCTCTCTTTTGTTGAATGAGAAATAAGGGGTGTTATTTGAGACACTTATTTCATTAATGTTCTTCAAATTTTGGTTTATAAGGAATAATGGAATGTTTCTTTTTTTGGTTGAATAATGGAAGGTTTCCTTTTGTTGGATAATTGCAGAACTTGTGATATTGCTTTGTGTCTTGAACTTTCAAGCTGATATTGCTATTTGATTACTGATTAGGCTATATTGTTCTAGCAAACTGCAAGTTTTACACAAATAGGGTTTGTCCTTTTGGTGGGAGATCTCGATCTGGTGTGATTTCTCTCCGTACTCTTTCTTTAGTTGTTTCAAAACTTAAAATTTAAAATTACAAGTTTCATATTGTACATTTACAAATAGATCCCTTGATTTTTTTTTTATAAAAAAGTCAATATTTTAATCATTTTTAATATTAAATTTCACAAAAAAGATAGTAAAAGTTTTAAAATTTAAAATTTAAAATTATAAGTTTACTATTTTTACATTTAAAAATAGAACCACACCTTGAATCTTTTCATTTAGAATAAGTCCAAATATTTTTTTATTTTATAAGTCAATTTTCACAAATCAGTCATGTGCTGCTATTTCCAAACTGCCCCTTTAACCACTACACCTTTTCTGTTGTCCATTTCCCCCTACGCTCACTTTGCTTGTTTTTCGTCCATACGTCACTCTTTTCCTTCTTTTTCCTCTGAATTTCCTCCCCCCGCCCGTGCCCCGGTTTCCCTTTTCCCACTTCCCCTTCTCCGTGTCCTCGTGTTCCCTTTGCCCCCTACGCCCCCTTTCTCTTGTTCTTTCTCGATCCGCCGTCCCCCTTTTTCGCTTTTCTCAGTCAATTTTCCCCCCATCTCCTTGCCAGTTTCCAACTTCCCCTTTACCTTCCAAAATTTTCCTGTTTGTCCCTTTCCCCCTCGCTCTCTCTTTTTTTTTCCCCTCCGTCCCATATTTTCATCCGTTTTCCTCGTCCCTTTCCACCCCCACCACACGGTGCCCGTTTTCCCCGGTCCCCTTATCCCCTTCCCCGAATCTTTCTCTTTTTTCATCTGTTCCCCACGTCCCCCCCCCCCATTGCCTCTGTTTCTTTCATCCCATCCGTCCCCCCTTTTTTTTCTTTTCTCGTCCCTCTTTATTCCCCCCTCCGTCCTTGGCCGGTGGGTTCCCCCCTTCCCTTATCCCCCTTCCCAGCCTTTCCTCTTGTCCCTTTCCCCACCCTCCTTCCCCGCCCCGCGGGTCCGGCCGGCCTCAGGCGCCGACCCGCCGGAGGCCGCAGCGCCGGCGCGCGCGGCCGCGCCGAGCCCGGCTGCCCCCGGCGGCGGCCTTTCACGCCCCCGCGTGCCGGGGACGGAGGCTGGGGACGGAGGCCAAGGCCGGCGCGCCGGCACGCAGGCGCGGACTCTGCGCCCGCCTGCCGAGGCCGGCCTCGACGTCCGTCCCGCATGCCGAGGCCGTCCGCACACGAGTGCCGGTACGCCGGCGCGCCGGCCTCCGCCTCCACTCCCTCCGCCGGCCTCCGGCATCGCCACTCTCGCCACCGTCAAATTTGGGGACTTTTCTGTAAATCGAAATAATTTCGGGGTGTTATTTGCAAAAAACCGAATTTCGGGGCCTTTTTCTGTAAATCGAAATAATTTAGGGGTATTATTTGCAAAAAACCGAATTTCGGGTCGTTAAATATAAAAAATAAGTTTTTAGGGGTTTAATTGTAAAAATAACCGAGGGTAAAATCAGAATTTTTTGAAAAAATTTTGATTAAATAACAATCAAGAGGGTGTAGGTAAATATTTTTGAAAATGAGGGGTGTGGGTAATTCCGGAAATTACGGGGGATTGTAGGTAATTAAGGCTAATTATAGGGGTTATAGGTAATTATTCCTAATAATTCAAGTTAGATTAAATTATGATCCATTTAATTAAATAAGTTAATTTGAGTCAAATTGGATCATGACCCTAATCGGACTCGTTTAATAAATAAGTTAATTCGGATCGGGTCAAATTATCCATTTGAAAAATGGGTCAAGTTCGGATTGACCCGTTTAATATAATACTATAGGTTTGATCCAATGTGTAAATCTAAATTATCAAGTCTAATTGACCCGACTCGACCTGACCTATTTATGATTTGATAAATAAATATATTAGTCGAGTCGTAAAATGAGTTATACAGATTGATTCGATTACTATATCCAAATTTTTTTGGATCATAATAGGATCAACCCGATTATAATCTGAACTCGATCATAACAAAATTGACCTCATTTAATCCGAGTTAAATTCAAGTCGAATTAACTAATTAAATCATATACAATGTCATTTCCTTATTTCGTATTGTTCACAGCAAGGATACACAGCTCGCAACCAAGGGCGATACAAGAATAAAAAGTACAACAAAGACTTTGTCGTGCTGAATTTTTTGGGTTCAGGCCCCTTCCACCAAATGCTAATTTATTACCAATAACATATCAGCAAGACACAGAGAATGTCTTGAGATGACATCAATTTTCCAAGAAATAATATGGGCTCTTACGGTGGTGGCACACGGCAGCCTTTCCCCGGGCAGCCGCTTGGCCCTGTGCTCGGCGGTTGATGAATTGGAGAGGGTCCGGTTCCTGGTCCCGGGTTGGGGTTGTCTTCTCTTATTCTACGTGCGAAGCTGCAGTAGATTGCTGCAAAAAACAACAAGTGATGCAATCGATCGGAGAAAGATTCGACAATTTGGTTATTAGTAATTTGTGGAACGGAGGTTGAAGAAACACCTTCTCACCTGGGCATCGGGACCCTGTCGAGAGCCCCATTAGCAGGAGGAACCCGATGGAGAAGACGAGAAACGACCGGTTGTCCCGCGGTTCCATTTTATTACCATTCTCGTTGGTTCCAACTCTTAGATCTATATATCGAGTGAGGTAAGCTCAGGCATCCCATCAGAGTAATTCAATGGATCCTTCCTTCGACTCAAATCGTCAGCTTGACTTCCTCCGAGTCATCCTTTTTGTTCACCCATTCACACCATCGCTGTAAACAACCATTTTGAATCGTTAAGTTATGCATCCACAGCCATCAACATCAGGCGTATTGACCACAGTAAATTCTGTTTAGTTATAAATTATTTGTTTATTTTTTTCTCTTAATTTTTATATTTCTATTTCTACAGAAAATTCTGAGAAAAAAAGAAAGAAAATAGGTTCATTTCAATTAAATATAAAACAAAATTTTTTATTTTAAAAAAAGTGACATACAAAATCATGCTATTTTGTATTTGAGAAAAAATTATAGATACATTAATATTATTTTATTAATTTTTTTCGAGACTATTCATTTTATTTTTATTAAGTGAATAATAATCCTCAAATTAAAAATATTATAAAAATTTATTAATTTAAATATAATGTAATTATAAATTTTTCATACAAAATATGTCATTTAAAAAATATAAAAATAAGAAATACGGATAAAAATAAGGAATACGGACAATAAAGTCAAATCGGAAGATCTTTCCTTCAAGTCAAGTCGTTCCAAAAGACAAAACTCGTTTTTTTTCTGTCCAAGACTTGCTTCAAGTCATCTGTTTTGTTCACTCATTTACACCATCGCTATAAGCAGCTGCTTCCCACTATTTATCTCATTCTGTCGAGAAAACCAATTCGAATAATATGTATGCGTCCACAACCAGAAGTTTAGGTTCCATTTTTTTTATCACCACTAGTTTGCATACACTCAGATCATCAATTTATTGCACTAGTACGAGAATGGAGTCAAGAACAATAAGCATCAATGACAATACATAGTAATTCAAATCTTACGACGACGACGGCAGCAGTTCCCCGGACAGGTACAGTTCCAAGAAGGGGGTTGTCCCAGAGGAGAGGGATCTGGGCGGGGTGGGGGATCATAGCACTCCGGATGGACTACTAAGAGCCCCATTAGCAAGAGGAAACCGACGAAGAAGACAACGAATGACGGCTTGCATAACATGCTCATTGATTTCAATTCCTAAATCCTTTGTTTTAAGATGAACTTCCTATGAAGCTGTATTAAAATCTATATATAGAGTGAGGCGAGCTCAAAGCCTCTGGCATGCCAAAAATGTCATTTCGTGGATCTTTCCTTCAGCTCAAAGCCTCAGGCATGCCAAAAATTTTTGGCTAAGAAAAAGAATTATACATACTATTGGGACATTTACGTAAAGATGCAATTAATGGAGAAAATGAAAGAAAATAAAAGAAAGAAAATCTGAGAGACAAATAAAAGAAAAATCAAACATAATAAAAGAGAAAAAAAAATCAAAGTGAATCAAAGATTGAAAAATCAAAGAAAATCAAACACAATGAAAGCGAAAGAATTAAAGAGAATCAAAGAAAATCTAACACAATGACAGGGAGAATCAACGAAAGAGAAATCAAAGAAATCAAACGCAATGAAAGAGAGAGAAATCAAATAGATAGAAGAGAGGAAAATTTTGAGAGTTGGAAAATAAGTTTGAGAAATATGAAAATAGAGATATTGAGGATTTATTTAAAGAAATAGGAAATATTATGATTTTGCATTTTTTAAACATTTTTTGATATTATTGAATTATGTAGTAAGTCAAGTTTTGAATATTTATGATTGAGATTATGTGTATTTTAATAAATGTCTCAAATTACTGTTTATTTTTAAAAAATCAGTTATGTTGTCATTGATAGACTAAGCAATAGCTTCAGTATTCCAACTTAATAATAAATATTCTATATTGTAATCTAGTCATACGAGTTAAATATAATAATATATTTTTGACGTATCTTAGATGTTCTATATGTAATTTTATTATTGGGTTAAATATAAATAGTTGATATTTAATATTAAAATGTGTTTTGAATAAAAAATAAATATGTTTTAAAAAGTTTGAATGTGATTAAATAATTAATTATGTATATTATATTTTAATTAAATTAAATTTTATGATTATATAATTTTAATAATTATTTGAAACTTAATTTTGAGACTTATATTGGAGTCAGAAAGGGAAACCAAAGAGGATTAAAATAGAGAGAAATCAAAGAAAATGAAAGAAAATAAAAGAAAGAGAATTGGAAAGACAAATAAAAGAATTATAAATTATTTTTTTTATAGATACGGATGTTCAACTAATTAATTGGAGTACTCTAATTCAAAAGGAAGAAAAAAAATATAAAGTCATTATCATTAAAATACGAAATATCAAGTGAAATTTATCATTTATTAAATAACTTGTTAAAATAGAGTGGTTAAAAATAGCAATCAACAATCTGATACTTGGGCCAAATATTTTTTTTAATTGGATCTCATTTTAAGTTGTTTATGAGTATTATCATAATTTTGAATAATTTGAGAGTTTTTATGAGAAATTTTGGTTTTTGGCCTTTGCTTATAATTGCGGAAATCGAGGGATTTAGATGCAAAATTTTTGGCCAAGAAAAAGAATTATACATACTATTGGGACTTTTACATAAAGATGCAATTACTCGAGTCAAAGACAGAAAACCAAAGAGAATTAAGAAAGAGAGAAATCAAAGAAAATAAAAGAAAATAAAAGAAAGAGAATTAGAGAGACAAATAAAAGAAAAATCAAATATAATAAAGGAGAAAAAAATCAAAGAGATTCAAAGATTGAAAAATCAAAGAAAATCAAACACAATGAAAGAGAAAGAATTAAAGAGAATCAAAGAAAATCTAACACAATGACAGGGAGAATCAACGAAAGAGAAATCAAAGAAATCGAACGCAATGAAAGAGAGAGAAATCAAATAGATAGAAGAGAGGAAAATTTTTAGAGTTGGAAAAATAGTTTGAGAAATATGAAAATAGAGATATTGAGGATTTATTTAAAGAAATAGGAAATATTATGATTTTGCATTTTTTAAATATTTTTTTTGATATTATTGAATTATGTAGTAAGTCAAGTTTTGAATATTTATGATTGAGATTATGTGTATTTTAATAAATGTCTCAAGTTACTGTTTATTTTTAAAAAATCAATTCTGTTATCATTGATAGACTAAGTAATAGCTTCAGTATTCCAACTTAATAATAAATATTCTATATTGTAATCTAGTCATACGAGTTAAATATAATAATATATTTTTGACATATCTTAGATGTTCTATATGTAATTTTATTATTGGGTTAAATATAAATGGTTGATATTTAATATTAAAATGTGTTTTGAATAAAAAATAAATTTGTTTTAAAAATTTTGAATGTGATTAAATAATTAATTATGTATATTATATTTTAATTAAATTAAATTTTATGATTATATAATTTTAATAATTATTTGAAACTTAATTTTGAGACTAATATATATGTATATATATTAATGTGAATGGTTTATTTGCTTGTAGAATTGGAAATTAAATAGTTGTAACATATTTTAGCAAGTTAAAACTGATATTGATTATATAAAATTGTGAGTATAAATTAAAGAAATGTTCTCATATACTTCTGACAACTAATTAATGCTATTTTGTGTGGATTATCTTGTTTAGATATTCGTAGCAGTTTTGTATATTTATGTGCCTGGATTTGTTAATCGTAGCAGTTTTGTCAAATAGTAATTCCCTCACATCGGGTTGGAGCATGACAAACAAACACTCTTTCATCAGTTAGAACTAGCCATTCGGATTTACGAGTTGAATTTCCATCCAGTCAATTTTATAATATTATATTAAATAAGTTAATTTGATTTGAATCCATCTATTAAATGAGTTAATTTTTTAAATCTAAATCTGATCCGATTTTTAATAAATAATTTAATTTGATTCGAATTGATTTTTTTATTAAACAGATCGGATTTAGGTCATGACTCAATTTAATTCGAATTGATCTATTTAATTAAATTAAATAGATTATAATTTAATCTGATCTGAATTTATCCAATTGGCCAAAATCAACTCTAGCTAGTTGAAATTAACCCAAATCAATCCTACATGTATAAATAACATTAATAATTTTAATATTATTTTAAATAATTAAAGTAAAAAACTATCAAAAAATTAATTGTAATAATAAAATACTTAATATATAAATAATAATATTGAAAATTACTAAAAATATATTGTAAAAAAAATATTAAATAATTTTAAGTGATTTTACATACAACTTTTCAAGATTTACTCTATTTATGAAAAATCTCATGTGATTTCACTATTTATCTATAATTCCTTTTTTTAAAAATATATTATTTACAACCTTCTAATTGTTATTTAATTAAAATTTTGGCAAAAAATCTCTCTTTTGTTCTTTATAAATTTTCATTTAAACTTTCAATATTTTTAACTTTTTATTCTCCACTCTTTCTCCCAAATATTTACAAATAAATTCTCTATAAAATTTTACATTATAACTTTAATATTTATAAATTTTTAAATAGACTTTTTTGAATATTTTTATTTATAAATAAATTAAAATTTTACTAATTTTCAAATAAAAATTTATATAAAGAACCCTGAAGATTTTAAAACTTGATAGACGATTTATCATTACAAATAAATCCTAAAAATAAATCACCCATAAAATTTTAAATCACTAATTTAATATTTATATATCTATAAATACACCTCTCAAATTTTGGCTTTATTATTATCACGAGAAAATTAAAACTAGGATGGATCCGATTTTCTAAAATATATAATATAACAAATCTAGTCAGCAAATAATAAAATTTTTTTAAGGGATAATTACCAGTGACCCCCGTAATTTAGGATAATTACCGCTAACCCCCCGTAATTTCCGTAATTACCCCCACCC